>CACRXP010000301.1:644724-686809 GCA_902702965.1 Spirometra erinaceieuropaei
TCGTCGCGCGTTAAATTCCAGGCGATTTCAATTTTAGCGTGCTTGCTTCAGCTATAATACTAACCTTCATTCTGATCCTGAAACGACTACTAAATCTCATCAACCTAACCATAACACTTATGAAGGCGAAATTTCGAGTTACAGGTGTATGCATAAGTAAAGAAGAATCGAGGACCGGGAAACTTTGTTTATTGTCCTGAGCTTTCAGACTCGTGCGGGAGTCCATCGTAAGAGGAAGTAGCAGCAAGAGAACAAGCGCAGTTATAAGGCATGTAGGCCGATCATTGACCGACGGTGCAAGACTGGAGGTGACTACGCAGGGCTCTGTACGTTGGCGCCAGATCGATAAATCGATTGGCCGAGTTCTCATCCGAGGCCCAGGCTTTAATCAATTCTCAGCCTGTTTTTACGGCGTGGGAGACGAACGCCACAAAGCTTCTCAGTTTTATCCCAGTCACCCTAGTTCTAACCGCAGTACTGACATTAAGACTAACCCTAAATCAAACCCCCGTCCGGAATTTAGGGAAAGGCCACCCCAAATCTCCGTTTTCGATCAGAGAAATCACCATCCTAAATATCGGATACGAAATAAAGCTTCTTCGGTGAAGGCCTCTTTTTTCTCTTAAGTTTGCGTGCTACTTAAAGAGCCGGTTGTCTGAATTTCCGAAACTACTGTATGCATTGAGGCCTTTATAAGTGTTCAGTGAAATTTCCTTCAACGCAAAAACCTAACCGAAATTCATCTCTTATTCTCGCTCTTGCTCCTCTGCTGAGTCAGTATATTACACCAATTTTACATGCTAGTCTATTGCCCTACATACATGTTGATCTGTGAATTCTGCTGAATTCTTCCTTAATATTGTTTTTGGTGCCAGACTCAAAACCTCTCTTTCATATGAGTTGCCGACCTACTTAGGGACGTGGTCTGAGGCGGTTTCGTAGCACTGAAGTGAAGTTCAAGCATAAGTGATGTCTGAACTTTCGAAATTTTGAACTCGTTGAGGCCTCTTCCATCGAATTGAAGTTCAGCCTTCACTTCTCAGTCAGTACAGTAGATGTGCTTACTCATGAAATGTCAAATGAAATTTCCAAATGCGTTCTCGTTCCGAAAATATAAATTAAGTATTGTTGTAAAACTAATCATGATGCAGCATAAATCTATACTGATCCAGTTACCTCAGGGTGTGGGCTTTCGAAAGAACTTATTTGCGGCTGCATGCATGGTCTATACTCTGCAAAAAATGACTACTTAAGTTGCATGCAATGTTCTCGTTGAGTTTCAATGCCCCTAAAAGCTAAATTATATTTCATGGAAAACATGCATAAAAATATTCATTCTTTTACTTATTCGGTAGAAAATCACGTCTTCTTCCAATTTCATACTCAAAAGAAGAGCAAATTCGGTTTTAAAAACTTTTCTAATTGTGAGATTTTTTGATACCGTAAATGGCCCTTCATGAAACATCATGTATCTGCATTTACGAATGTGGCTTGTAAAGTTAACAATATTGCCCAAATCCACTGCTTAATTTTATGAACCTCATATGGTCTCCTCTTAACACCGTAGAGAAATGCATGGTTTTCCGTACACGGAAAACATACAGCTTGTAGTTTTGAAACGCTGAATGCAAGTGTAACAGCAGGTCGGGTTCAAAATTATTCGGGAATTAGAAACTTTTTTAAAACCGAATTATACTCTTCTTTTGAGTGTGAAATTGGAAGGAGAGGTAATTTTCTACCGAATACGTAAAAGGATCAATATTTTTATGCATGTTTTCCATGAAATATAATTGAATTTTCAAGAGCATTGAAAATCAATGAGAAAATTGCATGCAAATTATGTATTAATTTTCTGCAGAGTACAGACCTTGCATGCAGCCGAAAATAAGTTTTTTCGGAAGCCGACACCCTGAGGTACCTGGATCATTAAAGATTTATGCTGCATCATGATTGGTTTTACAACACTACTTAAATTATCTTTTCGAGACGAGAACGCATTTCGAAATTTCGGTTGACATTTCATGAGTTAGCAATCTACTGTATATTCCCCTACTGACATGTCAGTCTGTAAATTCTGGTTGTTTCTGTTTGAATATTGTTTTCCAATGCCCCCTGAATTAAGTCTCATAACAGTCTTTGCCGCACTAAGCCGGCAAGAGCATTTTCTCATTCTCCTACCCGCCCCTTTTAGCAATTAAGTTTCAGACTTAGCATAGTGCTCCTTTATGCTCACATCCGGATGTACAGGCCCACTAATTAAAGCATTTCGCTTTTTGTGTCTAGGTTGTGCGCTCTGGCTTCCATCACTTTCTTCTTCTTCTTCTTCTTCTTCTTCCAGTTTTAACCCTGACTGCCCCGGAAGACAGTGATCAATTTCAACCAGATTTAACCGATTATGTGTCATCTCAAAACTCCATAGTAGGGATTCACGAGATAATCTTCTTCTGGCAGTATCCATGCGTTTGAAGATGTCCTTCTGGCATTTGCATTGACGATTTCGCCAATGAAATGGCCTCTAATCGTGTTAAGACCTACTTTGTTGTCCTGTTTAAAGTTTAGTTTTTTTATGGTTTAGTTGAAGCGGCGCGAAAAAATCCTCTTGCAGGTGAGAGGTGATGCTCGAAGTTATATCAATTCTGTTTGAAATGACCTCGTCATTAATCAATCCTAGACGTCCCCGATATGGTGAGGACGGAGGTGGCACGATTTTACTAAAGTGCGGACAGCTTTGCACACTTCCGCTTGTCAAATTAAAAAACTGCACACTTGAAACCCTGAACTTCATCAGTGAATTCCAAAAGCATGGTCATCTGCCGCCTATACACTACCCCATGTTGGAACCCTGATTTTCGGGTGTTGATGCCTAAAAAAAGCACGATGTCTGTCCGAAGTAGCTGTCGACATCTGGAGAACGAAAAACGACACGCTGTTGGAGTTGAGTCCATGCAAAGTTTGATCTGTGATCACAGACTCGGATTTGCATTAACCACCGTTTGTCGCCCAAATACCGCCTCATGGACTGCGGACTGAGGCCGCGGCTGAAAATGTGTCGAACTTCACTTGTTAGAGAGAACACTTTTTGACTAAGATCTCCACTAGAAAATTTTACTTGAATGAGATTACGATACTGAGGAGCAAGAATTAGTATGTGAACATCTGTCTGAGAGTCCACCCAAGACCTGTGTCGATTAAAACGATGGCAAGTTCGTTTCCCATATCGTGCATCTTTCTCCCTAGGAAAGGGTCAACACAGTCCAGCTGTTTGATAGGCATTTGGTGGGAAACCGCTATCTCACGCAACCAGACTGTATAGCACATTGTGACAGTTAATAATTTCAGTAGTTATGCGCATTTTGTAATAAAGCTTAAAGGTTCGCTTGTTCATGAGGTTTGCAAACAAATTTATCGTACTCCATCTGGGATAATTTCATACTTTTCTTAATGCCGATGCAAAGAGGCCTTAGAATAACCTGTGCGTAGCACATGTAGATGCGAATTCTACAATGAGCACCTCCATAATTACTAGAAATATATGCTTTTGAAACTCGAGGTTCTTCATTTTGCGGAAAAAAATATAAACAGGAATAAGCAATAAGGAAGAAGAAGGCTTTTCCATCACCGGAACAATATCTTTGCTTCTATAAGCTTTCAAACTCGTAGAGGAGTCCATCGTCGGAACTAACAGCGGCAACAGAACAGGCAAACATGCGCACAGACGCACCTGGCGCAGTTGGTCCACCACTGAGGCCTACCAGATGGGTCATAAGCAATTCATCGAAACGAAGTTCATCAGTGCCTCGCCACCTGTCATTCTCTGTCGCTGCAGATCGGGTATTTATCAATCAGGAATGGGCGCACACCGATCTATTGGCTTCACAAAGCAAACAAGCTCCGTATGTGTGGCAAAGGTCACGAACAGGCAACCAATTACCAGGCCGAAGTCGGCCAAGTCATAATAGCAGCGAGGAGGGACGACAGAGAATGCGGGTAGATTGATACAGCACTGTTTCGGGATTATTCTGCCTTCATTCAGCCAATCATAACCCTGACCACCAGCAGCTGAGACCAGAAACACAAACATGCGCACAGACGCACCTGGCGCAGTTGGTCCACCTCTGGGGTCTGACAGATGGGTCATAAGCACTTCATCGAACCGAAGTTCATCGGTCCCTCGCCACCTGCCATTTTCTGTCGCTGCATATCAGGTATTTATTCACCCTCCAGACTCTGTTATCTCCCCTCTGTTATCGTGGCTTGGCCGACTTCGGCCTGGTAGGTGGTTGCCTGTTCATGACCCCTATCACTCATGCGAAGCTTGTTTGCTTTGTGAAGCTAGTGGATCGGTGTGCGTCCATTCCTGAGTGGATGTGTGCATATGCATGTATGTTTGTAAGTACACTAATGTGTAAAAAAGAATTGGTGTGCATTCAAAACCGATATAATGGGAATGAAGCGACTTTTCAGATAACATCGATCTGTACTTGTGAACGTTCAAGTTATTGACACCAACCCGTCGTCGGACGAAATGAAGACAAAGGAGAAAACGAGGCTGTCACACTAGAGCAGTTGGCGCGACAGGACAGACGTTGACAGGCAGAGGGGAAGGAGGTTGGTAGGCTAGTGAGGCTGTCGGTGGCTGGATTAGCCGTCGCTGATGAAGCATGGGGGCAGGGCTCAGCTTGGCGTGATCTCAGGACGTCTGGGTCAAAATGGCGTTTGATTTTGTCCGTATTGGAATTCTCAGTCTCGAGAAATTCTATCGTTCGTTTTGTTTTGATGATGCTGACGACCTCAGTATCATCACAAATGAATCAGTGGTCGCACTCGGGTGCGTATGCAAGAACGAGAGACAGTGGGTCGTGAGGACGCACAACTAGCATGACCAGCATACAAGTTGGGCCATTTGTCACAGGAGGTTTGATAGATCGCAGGTGTTTGCCTCTCCTTGGAGACAGGACCAACTTATTCAAGATAGCGCGTGCAGTAGGAACGCTGGTTTGTGTGCAACGCGGATTTTCAACCAATTTAGCAGCTGGACAATCACTTCAGAGGTTCCATGAAGATAGAGCAGAGAGATGTCTCCATTTAGGGTTGGTCCGGGGATTGTGTCTGACGCCTGAGGTGACTCTCCAAAAAACTGCTCGTATAAGCGTTAGATCGAAATAACCGATAAAGGGTAAGTTAATTTTTTCCACAGGAGATCGTCTCTGCTGCAACAATGGTAGGTTCAGTTGAGGAGAATTCGTATGCAGCTTCTTCATGAGCTGTAGGATGGTTACCCATCGCAGTCCTCGCAGGTGGTGATGTCGCGGTAGACTGTAATTGCTAAATCCACCGATTTACCCGTAAATTCTGGGCGGACCAAAGTGTCTTATAAAGCCATCCTTGACCAGAAGAATGCAATCCTCGGGAGTATTGGCTGTCAACTCGACGAAGTAGACCGTTTCAAATATCTCGGAGCGAGGCTGCTACTGTTGAATGGAAGGATTAAGGACTATATCTAACCCCCCCCCAATCGATGTTGCTCGCAGGGTTTTCAAAAGGCCTTAGAACGTGTCTTTGCGCCCCACACAATGTCCCCATCGCCAAAAAGTTTGCATCGGGTATCCTTCCTGTCAGTCCTCCTGTGTGATTGGAACGCTGGACTGCGCGCGTTCAAACAAAAGTAGGGGGCGTGTGACCATAGCTGCCCGAAACCTATCCTTCGCCTTGCAGACAGAAGCGAAAAGGCGAGTTCCGGGAACCAGTTGGGGAAAAATGGATACTATCTGCATCAAAGTCGTGAGGATATCTCAGACCTTTTTTAAAAAAAGTAGTGAGTTGGTTTGAGCACATGAGCTCAGTGTTGCTGCTCTCGATCCGGCACCGTTTAAGCGCTCTCAGTACGCTGCCACAGATCGCCACCAGTGGGGTGGCACAATGTATGACAGCGCCGAGACCGGCTAGATCATGTATGACCACAGTTGTAATAAAAAAGGAGTGCACGTGTTTCATAAAGTCGGTGGTGGCCTTCAGGATTCGAGGGGTGGACTACTCGAGCCCGCCGTAGTCGCCAAAAATAGCTGCGATGTTTTTTTAACTTTCAAAAGATTCAGTTCTGCCAGGTTGGCATGAGACAACTGTCCAGAAGATGTAAGTATTCATGTGAAATCGAAGTAATATTTAATTCCGTCGACTGGAATCAACAGCTGAGTACCTCTTCAAGAAAAAAAACATGCAGTAGGTGGGCTAACTCATGAAATTGTAAACGAAATTCCAAACTGTGTTTTCGTTTCGAAAAGATTAAGTAAATTGAGTTGTAAAACTTATCATCTTGCAAGATAGTTCTATAATAATTTCCTTGCCTCAGGATGCCGGCCTTTGGACGAACTTCTTCTTGGCTCTACGCAACAGCTATTCGCTGTAAAAAAATGGCTGCTTAATCAGCACGCATTTTCCTCACTGATTTCTATGTCCTTAGCAATTCAAGTATACTTTATAGAAAACATGCGCGTCTTCTACTCATTTGGCAGAAAATTTTCTTTTCTTCCAATTTTATACTCGAAGGAAGGGTATAACTCGGTTTTCAAAAACTTTCTCGATTCCCCAATAATTTTGAACCCAACATGCCGTTCCGCTTGCATTCGGGGTTTCCGAACTACAAGCCGTATATTTTCTGTGTCGGGTTCATAAAATTCAGCAGTGGATTTGAGCCACATTTTTAACTTTACAAGGCCACATTGGTTAAATGCAGAGACCTGACGTTTTGTGAACGACCATTTCACGGTATAAAAGCTCCCACGATGAGCAACTCTTTTAAAACCGAATTATATCCCTCTTTCGAGTATGAAATTTGAAGAAGACGCTATTTTCTACCGAATGAGCAAAATAATGAATATTTTACGCATGTTTTCCATGAAATATAATTGAACTTTCGGGAACCTCGAAAATCGATGTGAAAATGCATGCTATTTGTGCAGCCATTTTTACTGAGTAAAGTTTTTGCATGCAGGAGAAGAAGTTCATTCGAAAGCTGGCATCCCGAAGTTTTTGGATTATTATGGGATCGTGTTGCATAGTCATTAGTCCTACAGTCCTACTTACTTTCGAAACAAAAGCTTATTTGGAAATCGCGGTTGACATTTAATGAGTTAGCCCACCTACTGTATCATTTCACTAAAAGGGCTTTTGGCAGACTTTGAATAATTTATTTTGACCCAACTGCGAATAAATCAGCGACCTCGGTGGGACAGAACCCATGGGAGTTAGGAGAAAGCTTGAGTACAGTCAGTGCTGTAGACATCTTAATTTTTCAAAATCTGCCAAAGCATCTCTTAATTAGGTGGGCCTGGTAGTCATCTGGTGCATTCTGGATTGCTTACTTGGACATCCAGTTTGGGCAGACGTGTGCGGACAGGTAACCTGACTCGAATGTGATCCAGACAGGCAACTTGACTCTAACTCTCGGCCGCCGGTGTGGCGACGTAGCTGTACTCAAGCCTTCTCCTTGCTGTCGGGGGTTCGAATCCTACCGAGGTCGCTGAGCTTTTTACAGCTGGGTCAAAATGAATATCACTTTTGTTTGGCGATTTTTGATACTAGCTACATGGCTACTAAGTGAAAGACCAGAGAGGTGTTTCGCCGAGGTTTCTGCTACTGTATGATGCAGTTGAGAGGAGTTCGGCTACCAATCAAATATCCCAGTGTTTTCTATGAGGTTTCTTGTAAACGAACTGCAGATCAATATGGAAATAATAAATTTTGGGACAACGACAGGATGCAGAACCCACAACTTAGTTGCGTCAGCCTTGGACTGTGTCATACGTTGGATGGTAGTAGAGGAGGTTTTACGAACAACAACAAGAAGACACATAAAATAAATGCATTTTTTGCCGAAAGTCTTATCGTACGGTGTCATTTGAAGAGGAAATTGAGCGCAATAACTAAAAATAAACAAAAGGCAATTTCCACAAAATAACGAACACAGAATATAGCGCTGCTGACAAGTTTACGTTTAGTCAGGAAGGGAATGAAACTATAGAAAATGGGAAGAGGGAATAATAAGTGGTGTTTACAGTCACACTGAATTTTTGGGTATATTTTTGCAGTCGATTCTACACCCTATCGCTGCCAACATTGGAAATCATTCAAAAGGGGATTGCTGTTACTGATCCGGAACATTGCATATTGGGCCCAGCCTCCTAGATTTCAATGAAGGTTTAGGCTGAAGGCAGTTAACTTCTAAAGAATAGCCGCAAAATATCCATTCTACAAACACGTAGCGTTATTATTAGCATACCTTGCACAGCACTAGCTAAAAGCCCAGACACGTAATGAATGACACAGCCGCGAGAGGTTCGCATTATCAGTGGACTCCCCAGCTTCCCCCGTGTGCTATTCTAACGTATACTCCAATTTTAAAATTTTAGCTTTTTAATCTCTCCAGTAATTAATACGCTAACCTGGAGCAAATCTCTTGGGACAAACCTTATCAGGCTGGGTCCGAAGGCTGATATAAATAGTTGAGCTGAAATCCGTCCACTTCAGGCGGATAGACGCGCAATATTCGTAAGCTTCCAACAGGCAGTCATCTAACTGCCAACTCAGGATCTAGCCAAAAGCCCAGACACGTGTTTTGCCTATTTATTTTGTCTTCTTTCCGACTGGCGATTTCGTTTACGCTGGCCAAGAAGCTCAATCAGAACATGCTACCTACTCTGTAGGGTGCCAAATGAGATTGGTGGGTTACTCGAGCACATTTTGGGTGCTTGCATGTCTGATGTACACAGTCGTTTGCGCAACCTTGAAACAACCCTTTCTGATCTCTGAACCTAGTGCGTTTTGACCCTGCCTGAATGGGTATTAGAAGCCGTACTGTAAACAACAGCCGTTTTTGCCGAATGTGCGAGAATGAAGTTAACAGTCCGAAATCAAAGGTGGACTCTTCTCGGACCTAACTCACGAAACTTGATGATTTGATGAAGTTTGGACGGCGCACATTACTCCCTTGTCCGGCCCTTTTCGATCCAGAAAGAAGCTCCTAGACCTATGGAAAGAAGGCTTGCGTCTGCGTAGGGGGGATATGATTCACTTCTGCGGAGGCCGCATCTCCAAACTGCCTAACCGGTCTCGAATGTTCCCGAATATGTGCCCACTTGATGGTTTAGATTCTCCTTTTTCCGACTTTCTTGTTGACTTCTCATGAAAGTTTGCTGACGTCTCTTCCGCACATGTCTCTTTTTTGTCTGTTCAGGTATTGTTAACTACTGAATACTTTCTATCCGTATTTATGCCCCTACTTACTGAGTGTGCCCCCAAAACGGGCCACGTGGTAGATGCGCCGGCCCAACAGGGGGGGGCATACCGGATTCTGGCAGGCGTTATCGGATTGCACACCGAAACAAATGCCAAAAACTCGGGTTGCGGTGGCAGACCCAGTTGCCGGCAGACGTCACGCACACTGGGACTACTGTGGTCCCGCATTGTTGTTGTAATTGGTCAAAAACCAGGTCATTTGATGTGTGTACCAGGGGGTGTGGAGGGGAGGGACAAGGTGCGGGCTTGACCGTATCATCCGTCTGCGCCTTCCCCACCTCCGGTCTTTTTGACTTTGTCTTCACATCGGGCCCCGGGGGTGGAGGAGGGAGTACGGTTGATGCTGCGCAAGACCACATTCATTTTAAACTAAATCACACGCTAATCGTCATGCCTGCTTTACCCTGTTGTGGGGCACACGGTGGACATCGTCGGATGCGACGGTAGAACTATCGTACATTACTACGATCGAACTATCACCTGATGCCCCGAAGTACAGCATCCGGAAGCCTGATGCACTCCCCCAGTAAATCCAACTCCCTGACGACAGATTAAAATAAACTCATCTTAGTGTGAAACAGGATCTCGTCATGTGCTGGGTCTTTTCCTTGCTTTTCTAAAACCTCTAGACAGACATTTAAAGAGAGAACAGTCCGTTTGGTTGTTAACATTTTTGTTAAATTATATAGGATCTTAAAAGTTGAATAAGTCACTGATGGCAACAGCCATTCCCCCTTCCCCTCTGTTTTAATTCATTTTGTTCAGACTTGAGGGACCAACCTGCCGTTATTCGACCCAAACGCATCGTAAAATGTAAACAGTCCGCGTAAGCGCACTGGTCATGTGCAAGCTTATCGCAAATCTTTCTTCTCAAATATATCCGAGAAAGAACTTTCGGAGCGTTTTGGTTACCAAGAGCAAGGAGCAGCTCGCAGCGTCTGTATTCAGTTTACTGATCCTTAACTGTCAACCACGCCAGAAACTCCAGATCTGAAGGTGTAGAACTGGATGACGGCGTACGCATAAGTCTCCAAATGTTATTGCCATCAGTCAGTAGTTTGTGCTGCAGTTTGAAAATCGCCTCCTGTAATTCCACACAGGAACCAAATAAATGCCTTGCTAAGTGTCTCAATAGTTTCCGCCAATCAGCTGTGAGGGCCTCGGTGCCCTAATAGGCTCGTCAGTGTCCCAAACCAGAAACCCAGTCTTTGAATACGACCTCCTAGTTGCATCTTGGCCTATTCTGATAATAAACAGTAATGTGATTTTTCCGGCCTGGCGACACTGTCGGCGAGAGTATAGTATAATCACGCAGGAATGTGGCTGGACAATTTACAGTGAATGGCCGATCTTACAAATGCGAGCTGAAATTCTGAAATGTGCTTTCGATAAGGGAGAATTACTTGGGCGCTGTTGTAATACTCGTTATCCTGTGGCAGAATCCTACAATATTTCGGACTCAGGCGAAGTTCAGCATTTGAAAACATTGCTTTTAAATCTCCTGCAGAAGCCGCACTTGGCAAAAATGACTACTTATGTAGCATGCATTTTTCTCGTTTATTTTCGATGGTCTTGCAAATTCAAAGATATTTTAGAGAAACCGTAAACAAAAGCACGCTTTCTTTCAGTCGTCTGATAGAAAAGCAAGTCACCTACATATTTTATACTCAAGGATGAAGTACAATTAGGTTTTAGGAAAGTTTTCTAATTGCCGAATAAGTTGGAGTCTGATCATTCATTGCATTAGTGCTGAGTGATTTCAGTTTACAAGGTGCATGCGTTCCGCGAAACGGCAATCACATATCGTTCTATGCCTTTAAAACGATATCATTCACAGTCCATACAATTTGGCAATGGATGCGGACTATTTTGTACATTTCATGAGGAGCTGTGGTAAACGGACAGGTACGATGCTATATGAATGGACGTTGCGCGGTCTTAAAAAATCTCATAATGAGAAACTTTTTAAAATCTACTTATACACCTTCCTTAAGCACAAAATATAAAGAAGACGTGATTTTCTATCAAAAGACTAAAATAAAACAAATGTTTGCTCGTGGGTTTTCTAAAATATATTTGAATTTGCAAGACTATCAAAAACCAGTGGGAAAGCAGTGGGAAATAAGCAGTTATTTTTTACAGAGTACGGTTTCTACAGGAGATTGCATTAGCGTTTAGCCATTTCAGTCTACAAATTGTATGCTTTCTGCACGAGGAAAATCATATATTTCTCTATGCCTTTAAGAAAACATCACATAGAGTTCATAAAATTTTCCGGTGGATGTTGTCAGTTTTTATCGAGTGTGCTTTCAGTAGGAGGATAAAACGTAATGCATTCAAAAACCGACGTCCTGGAGAGTCTGAAATACCACAGGATTTATCCTCATGATGATCAATATTACAAAATCACCTAAGTACTGCTTTCTGATCGAAAACGCATTTCAGTGAGGTTGGTCATTCATTGTATACATATATTTAATGGCAAGTTTACGATTGCACCCACTTATGTTCCTCCAATTTATTATTAATGTTGTGCCTTGGGGTTCTCTCTCGAGCCCAACCAGCATCCGCACAGCGGCGAATGATATAGGCAGAATGGTATTAGCGAAGAAGACAAAGGAGACTGGGATGGCCATTTCTGGCTTATTAGCGGCCGCCAGTCGGCCATACCCAACCCCGAAGTGTGGAACACCTGTAATGAAAGGTCAGACTCCAAATTATACGGCAAGTAGAAAACTATCTTTAAACCTAATAATACTCCTTCCTTGGGTAAAGACTATCAAGAAGACGTGATTTTCTATCAAACGGCTGAAAGAAAGCGTATTTTTGCTCGTGATTTCTCTTAAATATATTTGAATTTGCAAGACCATCAAAAATCAGTGGGAAAAAAATCATGCTACATAAGTAGTCATTATTATCAAGTGCCGTTTCTTTAGGAGATTGAAAAGCAGTATATTCAAAAGCTGACATCCTGCTGAGTCCGAAATATTATAGGATTAGGATAACGAATATTACAACCGCGCCTAAGTAATCCTTCCTAATCGAAGACGCATTTCAGAATTGCAGCCAACATTTTATGAGATCGGACACGCACTGTAGTTAGGAAAGAATGAAGGACTTCTGTCCCAGCTTGGACCTCACGCTAAATAAGTGATAATGGGCGGACAAATTACATAAAAGGCCACTTCTGTCTTGCACTCCGTTGTCCGCCGGCGGAAAAATTGTAGAACGTTTGGATGAGTGTCAGAAGAGCCCGGGTCTTGTTCCCGTGTTTACTCTTGCAGCTGCCAGAGCATGGCAGGCAGATGAAGGCTGGTAAGCCCGAAACGGTCGTTTCATTCCCAAATACCTCCATCAGTACTGCCTCTTTCTGACTACGCACTGTCTCTCTTCACCCGTTTTTTCTTCTGAAGACGATTTCTTGGTGTTCAACTCTGTTGCCTTTGTCTACAGCGTTTCCAGACACAGCGGACAAGTCCTCGCCAGCCAGTCGGAATGCAGCCACCTGCTTCAACTACGTCCTCGATGCACAAAGACCCCGGGAATTCGGCTGTCGGTTATTGCTCATGCGTACGTTAGCACTGTCTTTGTTTGCTTACTTTCAATTAACCTACATTTGATTAGGTAACGGTAGGGTGTAGGACCCCACGTTGTTGGCAGCTGCAAAATGTACACTAAAATTCAGTGTGACTGAAAACATCACTTATTATTCACCGTTCCCATTGGCTGTGATTCCTTACCTTCATGACTCAGAGTCTGTTATTTCCTCACAAATAACTTTTTGCTTTTTTAATTTTCGCGCTCACTTTCTTCCCCAAATACCAATGCGCAATAAGGCTTCCGGCGTAACTTTATCTATTTTCCGTGTCTTCCCCAATTCCGCCCGCTCTCCGTCCTGTGTCTTGCCTCAACCATCATTTAACGCATGACACGTGACACAGGCTAGTCCAAGTTGGCTGGGGTCCTACAGACTACAGTCGCCTTTTATGATTTAGTAGTCATTGGACGGTCTACAGTGAGTGATCGATCTCAGAAAATATCGCCTGAAATTCTGAGGTGCGTTTCCGCTTAGGAAGGATTACTTAAGTGTGGTTGTAATATTGATCATTTTGCGGCATAATCCTATAATACCACGGAATCGGTAGCATTTCAGCTTTAGAATGCACTACTCCAATCTCCTGGGGAAACCGTTTTCGGTAAAAAAAAATGACTACTTAAGGAGCATGCATTTTTCCCATTGATTTTCGATGGTCTTGGAAATCTAAATATATTGCGTAGAAACTACAAGCAAAAGTATGCGTTCTTTCGGTCGTTTGATAAAGAATTACGCCATCTTTATATCTTATACTCGAAGAAGGAGTATAATTAGGTTTTAAAAAAGTTTCCAGTTGTGAGAGTTTTTAGAACCGTGAAATGCCCATTTATACATCATCGTACCTGTCCGTTTACCACTGCTCCTCGTGAAAATTACATCATGGCCCGCGAGCATTCCAAAATTCCATGTACTCCATCTGGTTTTTTTTAAAGCAACGAAGAACATGTGAGTTTCTTGGCGCGGAAGGCATGCACGTTGTAGACTGAAGTTACTGAGCGCTAATGCAACAATTTATCAGGTTTTTAATTTATTCAGGAATTGAAAAACGTTTTTAAAACCTAATTATACTTTTGCTTGTAGTTTCCACACAATATATCTAAATTTTCAAGACCATTGAAAATCAATTCGGACCACGTTTTTTTACGATAGACGCTACGTCGAATACTGCCGTCAGGCCTTCTTCTCAAAAGCACATCCAGAAAGAGAAGTGAACCGGAATGTTATTCTTTCAGAGTTAATTTTATTGATGTGCGCGCCTGATTTATGTCATCCAGAAGAATTGAGATGTCACTTTGTTTCGGTGCAATTGCGAATATATCATCCACGTACCGCCCATAGTATCTTAAACCGTTGATTTGGTGACGTAGCTGGGAAGCTTCTAACTTTCCCATGAATATACTCGCCAAAAGCGGGCCCATATCTATGTCGTCCATCTGCCTATATAGATTTTTGTCGAGTAGGAACTGCACGTTCAAGGTACACCTCAATAACAATTCCTTTAGGGCATTCACTGGCATTCCTATATCCTGTTGATTGTCGTCAATGCAGTCACAAAGGTAGTTGACCGTTTCCATTAACAGTACGTTCGTAAGAAGGGATGAGACGTCTAAAGAACAGTAACAGCAACAACTCAACGCTATTGTGTCCATCAGGTGGGGCTACATAAGCCACATATCACCACTCTCTCCCTCTCGTCTCCTTTTCTTTTAGCACGCCACCTGGGAATCGCATTTTCCTTACTGCTGGCTCTTCTTTATGTCTGCAGTCAAAACGTCTCGTTGCGCGCTAACACTTTTAGCCAGACTTCCTCAGTTTGGGAGGCGTCTGAAACAGGTCTGCGCAAATTTTAGGGCAAAAGTAGCTGACTGGGGAAGAAACACCACAAGTTGTCAACAGAGTATGTCACGTGGTTGATAATTCCCTTCTCTCCCTCCTTCTCCCCCGCACCCTTCACCTCGCGCCCACACACCCACCGCCGGTGTTTGTTGATGAAGTTCTTTCGGCTGTTGCTGGTTTTTCTAGAAGGACTGGGAGGAGGGCGGCAACCTGTTAGTTTAGAACCCGGCCGCCTGTCTGGCTGAAAGTAAGCCAAAAGTACAGTGATTGTGAAGGACGAAAAAAGTACCAATTAGTTATTGCTTACTCCAGGGCTCCGCTAAATGCTGTCTTTTGCAGCTGACTTGACTTATTCCCCAAAGGCTGCAAAAACAAGTTTCCCTCTTGTTCACGCTCACGCTTTTGTGATTATCCATCGACTGGTATTTTGATTGGTTGGTAACTGTTGAAAGACGGTATCATTTATCAGTGCACTAGGGCGCCTTTCTTATCTTGGCTCTAACGCTCCGCCGTTGGTTAATTTTCGATACTGCGTTTGGGTACGGCTCCCAGGAGCGACGACAGTCTCGTCTCATTAGAGTGAAATGGCCTGTGAAAAAAACACTTTGGTAAATAGGCACTTGCATTCAGAATGCTGCTTTAATCGGTAAGATTTGGTTATGTCGGGGTTGGGACTAGGGATTAGGGTTAGGGGTTGGGATTAGAGATTAGGGTTAGGCGTTAGGGTTGGGGGTTAGAGCAACAATTCCTCAACCACTCAAAAACCCCTACTACCGCATTACAGGTGGCTGGAGTTTGTTTACTTTATTTGTGGTAACATAACCACATAACCACATCTAACCTTCGTCACCATCTTCACCCTAGTGCATATCAAACCGATGTGAACTAGCCGAATCAATCAGGCATATTTGATCTGCTCTTTTGGGTTCCAGACGGGCAAACGAGGTAGGGACTGATTGAAGAAAATGACGTTAATATTGCCTAGTGAGGACGGTGTTGTTGTTGCCAGTAGGAGGGGTTGGAGGCATTCATTTGACTTTTAACGCGGTCCGTCATTCTGCTGGACTATGAGTCTATTTTTATCCAGTTATAGTGACACCGCGAACCCATCGTTCTGCGCCGTCTGATGGCCGCGTTTACAACCCCTCGCTGAACTCTGATTGGTCAATTCTGACCGAAGGTCAACATCCTCGCGCTGAGCCCGAGTAAACTCTGCGAATGTTGGACGCGATTGTAAGGCTGCATTATGTAAGCAACCCCACGTTCTGAGGCCGCTCTTGATTCCCGAAAGGCCTCCTGAAGTGTCTACACACAACTGCGTGGACTTTCGAAATATCCAGATCACTACAAAGGCAAACCCTCCCGAACAATTTTCGCTGTTAGATTTAAAGTCCACCTAGATTGCGGGACTCAATTAAGCTTCACTACCGTTTGTGAGGACGTCGAGGATGACACACACACACACGCGCGATTAAGTATAGCACCTGAAGTCGTTTTCAGGCTAAGGAAGCAACATAAAATGAACCTTTGTATCATGAGTTGGGAGGGGGTGGATTTCGTCATGCCTGCTAGATCGCCGGTGAGAGGTGCAACGCTGTGGACAAGCTCAGGGGTGAGTCGTGGAAGGTGTTGACGTAGAACGAGAAAGTCTTTGCGAGCGTCGATTGCGGAGGAGGTGTCCACGAGCTTGAAGGGAGGGAGCACCGGCCTCATCCTGTCCGTTACATTGGCAGTCCCCTGTCAGTCAGTCAGTCAGTCACAAAACAAAAAAGTTCGGCCAGAATCCAGTGTAGATCTCGTACTGCGCCAAAGCAGAATGCCATGAACGCAGATCCCCATGGAAGGATTTAGAAGACGAGTTGACGAGCGTATGTCGTCGTGCCTGAGCATTTTTTGGGAACGGAATACAGGCAAAACGTGTGAATGATAATAGAACTCCAGCACAGTTCTCCCTTCCGTGCAAGCAAGGCGTGGGAATACGGGTGGAGGCAACATGTGACTGTAAGGGCTAGAAAAAATCGTGCCAGGGGAAGGCGAGGGGCGCTGAGAAGTGCAGCCAAATAGGCCGGCCTTTGACCATGGTAAATTCAGAGCCAGCCCGAGGTTCTTCTGTGTGCACAGGATCGGCCTTCATAGCCTGATGGCAGTCGCTTCAGTCAGGGGTCCCGCGGACGACCGCATCTCGACTAGTAGTATAGACAGAGAAACAGTACTGACCGCCTTATTAGACATCCTCAAGTCCTTCAACCCAGAGCTGACTGACGATGGCTTTCAACCCGGAAACGCCATCCCGGTCTCCCTCGTCTTAGTCGGTCACATGCTACTAAGCGCCGCTCAACTGTCCGCGAGGTTTGTAGATTAAGTCCCAAGGCACAACGGACTAGCATATTCTTTGATCTGATCGGCGGAAACGTCCTTCAACGATAGGTGTTATTCTCGATCACAACCAACAGGGCGACCAGCCCATGGTACAGTGGCTATAGAGTTGAACTCCGGAGACTGAACCGGCCTTTAAAAGTTTCCTCCTCCCCCGGGAGGCCTGGTTGTGCCAGGTCATTTCCGGCCATTCTCTGTTTTTTGGCTGTAATAAACTCCTACTCTCCGCGCAGCCGCCTGCAAATAAATGAGACTAAAAGACTCAGTGGACTTCTGCCAGCGGTGGTCGCGTAGCAGCAAACCTAAATGACGAAAGTTTCACTTCCAGTACCGATAATCAGCTTGGTCGGCGAGTGCAGTATTTCACCAGAGTAGGCATGAGGCCAGGCGACCGGAAGCCTCTGCATCGTGTGTACGTGCTCCCCAAACGACCAACCCCGCCCTGTTCTCTGGACGAGGGCGGAGCTGCCTTTAATCATGGTGCGTGTTCATGGAGTCGTGTCGAGTTGGCCTGAGATGCCAACTACAGCAGCATATGACAGTGGCATACCTGAGAGAGAGGCAGATACAGTTTCGGTCACTGTGCATGCCCTCATCATCAGGCGGACGACTATCCCGGACAGATCAACGCAGTACTGGCCGCGTATGCATAGGCAAAGGGGGCGAAAGGCCAAACCGCACGGACACCAAATCATGGCGGGCGCTTCCGTATGTCAAAAACGTTTCGGAAACTGTCGGCCGCCTTCTCGCACCATTTGGGGTTGGAGTGGCACTCAGACCGGAGGCAACCATCAGGCGTCTGGTCATGAAACCGAAAGGCCCAATGCCACGGCTAGAAACGTCTGGAGTCGTTTATCGGATCTGGTGCAGTTGCGGACAGAGCAACTACGTCGGAGAAACCGGAAGACAGCTCCGAGCGAGAATGGCCGAACACGTGGCAGCGTAGCGCAGAAATGACGTCAGCTCTCAAGTTGCGGTTCATTCGACGAGATTCGGCCACACAATCAAATTCGATGAGGCCGAAATTCTCGCAAGAGGTGACAACCGCGTGAAACGGGAGCTGCTTAAGTTATGGTTTACTGGTCCACAGTCCATTAACAAGTGCAATGAACTTGCCCTTTCATACTCGGTGTTGAGACTCCACCTAGGCGGAGTAATTAGTCACGCGGAGAGCGCAGAGGTGAACACTTTTCCCCACACCAGGGTCGGTGCGTCAAATGGTCGAGCAATCATTACGCCAACATCCAACACACGTGATGAAAGTGCAGCAATTAACGACGAGAATGTCGGCCATTTAACAATCATCACACCAAGTGCGACAATTTCGAATGAATGGGTGGGCCGTGACTGTTCATAGGTATGCGGTAGCGTGGCGACTGCATCCTATAATTACTGCAGCCCCTTGTGCATGAACCGCCCGTATTTGCTGTCGTCTCTGATGATAGATTCGAGCAGGAATCCGGAACGTCAGACTAATAACGCTCTTATCCCAGCGATCGTGTCTCCTTGTTCAAGACTACTTCCTGGGATTCGCTTCTATTGGCAAACCCGGCTCTCTCGGAACTATCTCTGCACGCTAGCAGACGTGAAGAGGAGGCCTAAATCCTAAGGGATAACTCGATCCTGAACCTGGACCGTGTGTGGCGCAAGTAGACTGGTTGTTGCGTCATATCGGTCGCTTTACTCACCCCCAACTACTGATCTTCTTGATTTCTCCTTGTTATCATAATACTGCGTATGTTAGGAGACTGAGAGAGAGGGAAAAAGATAGAGTGAGGTAGGGCGAGCAGGATGCTGCCCAGGGCTACTTGTGTAGCAATGATGAACCTGATGGGGCTTGCGACAGTCGACTTCTCGACTAAATGTGAAGGGCAATATCGATTGCTCTGTTTTCGCCAAAGATGCGCACGCCATGTGGGCTAATTTTATCCTGAACTCGAAAGGCTTGAGGGCCCACTGAATGGGCCAATTTTCAAAAAATGATATACTGGCTTTTGTGGCAAATTATTCGCAAACACGGCAGTGTACATTTCATGATTCGGTTAAGCTCAGGCTTTATTTTATAGCCTCCTCGGGAACGTATACCAATCAGGCTGTTTCAGTCGCAAGTGCTCTGTCCCGTTTATGGGTCTACCATCGACCCTGAACTGGTAGCCAGATCTGCCACCCACGTCTGCACGTAACAGAAAGGGCACTAGTGGTCGGCGTCAATGTAATGGCCCTCGTAACCGACTATGCGAACGCAGCAGCCCATTCCAATGTGGGTCAGTCAGGTTTATCCAATGAACGTGCCTAAACGGATGTAAATCTGGGAACTAGAGAGCGATAATCACTGGTCGCGGATAGTAAAAGTACTACAGGAGGGGGCGTTCACCGGAAGGGGTTTATTTGAGATCCGACGTTTCGGGTAGTTTATTCGTCTACCCATATTCAGGGTGACATGCGGGTTGGATGCAGCCACACAGGCGGCAGTGGCGGATCACGCATTGGACAAAGGGCGCCATAATTAGGAGTGCTGTGCACAGGACCTCACAGTCCCTGAAGATGCGTAGACGGATAAACTACCCGAAACGTCGGATCCCAAATAAACCCCTCCCGGTGAACGCTCCCTCTTCTTTTGATATGCCACCTGGGACTCGGAGTTTCACTACTATTGATGTAGTACAGGAGGCCTAATCATTTGTCGTCCTTGTTTTTGAACCACTTCGTGATATTCTTTTAAGGGTAGGATGTGGTTATGTAGCCCCACCTCATAGACACAATACTTAAAGAAGAAGACACGATCGCCGGGACAAGAGCTTTATTAGCCTGACGTTTCGGATTCCTGCTCGAATCCATCATCACAGACATAAGCAGACAAGGGTGGTTCATGCACATGTGGCTGCAGTATTTATAGGATGCAGTAGCCATGCCACCGCATACATATGAATGCTCACGGCTCCCTCCCCTTCATCAGGGATCGTTGCACGTGGCGTGATGGTCGATATTCGCGTCGTTACTTGCTGCAATTTCATCACGTGCGTTGGATGTTGGTGTGATGATTGCTCGGCCATCTGACGCGCTGACCCGGGTGTTGGGAAGAGTGTTCATCAGGGCGCTCCCCGAGTGGCCGATTTCTCCGCCTAGACGAAGTCTCAGCATGCTGTATTGAATGGAAGTTCTTGTCCCGGTTATCGTGTCTTCCTCTTCAAGACTGCTTCCTGGGACTCGTCTTTTCGCTTCTATAGACACAATACTGCTGGAGTTGGGGTTAGGAGTTAGGGTCAGAGGTGTGGGTTAGGGGTTAGGGTTAGGACAACTATTCCTCGACCACTAAAAGTATAACCGCGCACTGCCAGCAGCTTTTCTTTTGAATACAACTACTTGATCTCGACGCTTTTGCGTTCCCCAACCCCGCCTGTAAAAAACCATATTACCAGCGGTCACGCATTACAGGTGGCTGGGATTCGTTTACTTTAGGTTGGGCCACAAAGCTACATCTGACCCTTTTAAGAAAAGGATCAACCAGGGTCTGTGAAGGATCCTTCCATGCGATTGGGAGATCGGCTGTCGGACTGAACGCTTTCTGAGTAATCGTCATTCAGGCCTGCACCACCCAGTGGGTCGTGTTCATCCTGCAATTTCTTATTCGGTGGCAGCAGAGAACCAATAGCATTTGGTAGAAGGAATGCGCATAAACTTTATTTTTTGTGCTTGTAGGCGATGGAAGAAGTACGCCCCCATTCCACGTAGGTTTAATAGTGTTAGAGCATGTCGGTTTGCACCACGGAAACTTAAAAGCAAATGTACGTTTAAAACCTAACTGACGATTTGGCCGCGGCACGTACTCCGCAGCAGGGTGGACGCAGAAGCGGCGATTTGAATTTCTTTACAGTGAAAGCAGACTTTCGCAGCATCCACGGCACTTTATCGTCCCTCAGCTGCGTAACTCCGGTGGCAAGACAGTGTCAGAACGACAGGGGGCTGGACTCGGACGCAGTGGTAGTTAAAACCAAACGGCCAGCCTACGCGTGTCATACACATCCTAATTGACAAGTCGCGTCCCATCGAAGTGGGACTGTCATGGGTTCGACCTCGATAAAAACCGAAATGCCGCGATTATTGCCTGCGAGCTAAATACAGCAAATGTCATTTCTGTATATTGTTTATTTTAAGACTGAATACCTTTATACAGGAGTCTGGACAACATGCCTCGCTGTAGGAATTGGCCTCCGACCGCAACTCCTACAAATAAATGTTGCTGGCTCACCTAACTTATCCTCGCCAAATGAGGGCGTAGAAAAGTTTTTGGTTCATATTTCATGAGTTGTGGGGCCGTGAAGGGCCTTTTTTTATCATAAATGAGGTTGTTGATGTTTTTTTTTCCAGACAGTCTATTCCCCTATACGACTTTGCCAACGAAGTTTTCAAGTTAGTCAAATTGAGCAAACCTGCGCCGGTTGCGTTTTCGATAACGATATTGCAACCACCATGGCAGATCGATTGTTTGTAGACTTCCTAACCTTTCATATCCAGTTGATTGATTTAAGTGCAGCCCTGCCACATGCTGATTGTGACCTGGATCTGTGTGCGGAAATGCGTAGCATTAACTTCCACCTCCTGTGCTCCAGATGACGCCAGTCTATCAGGAAGCAAACATGTCAGCAGAGAGGGTTGCGGAGTTGGTGTCAGAAAGCCGCATCCCCAGCAGTTCCCATTCTGTCTTGTAGCCAGCTAGCGCCAGTATGGACATGCTCCTAATTCGAGCCCGCGGTCTTCCTTCGGTGTGTGAGTGGTGAGTCGCCTCTCCGAACGGTTCTTTTGTGTAGGAATATTCGCGACCTGGCTTGCCGTCCTGCCTAACCTATATAATTGCGGGGACAGTCGTGACATGGAATTAGATAAAGTACGCCAGGTTGCCCACCTGCGTCCAACCAGTCCTCCATTTGCATAATCATTGCCGCAGGCTCCCTTATCTGCATTTCTTATCAAAAGGTCCCCCACACCCCCGCATATAGGCTCCACAACTCATGAGCCCAAAATTTCACTATCCCTTCTGATGACGAAGACTACGTAGATGAGCTTTGAACACTGATGGAGTGACGATAGGGTCTGTGACCCACAAGTAGATGGCGATTGCATCAAAATATCCTTAACTTCAGGGTGAATGCAAACATCACTCATTATTCACTGTTCGCATTGTGTGAAATTTCGTTCCCTTCCTGACTAAATGTAAACTTGCCAACAGCGCTTTATTCAAAGTCCATTATTTTTAAAAGATTGCTTTTCGGTTATTTTTTAATATTCGCGCTCACTTTCTTTGCCAAATGACAGCCAACGATAAGACTTTCGCCAGAAATTTATCTATTGTCTGTGTCTTCTTGCTCGGCGTCCTGTGTTTTGTCCCAGCCCGTAAAATCCCCCTCCCTCACCGCCATTCAATGTATGACACAGGCTAGTTCAAGTTAGTTGTGGTTCCTACACACTATCGTTGCCAGGGATTGCAATCGCAAGCCAAATCCTACAGCGTGGCAGCTGGAGTAAAAGCAGTAAATCCACGGACTTCAGATTCCAGCAAAAATGCATACAAATTTTACAGAAATTGTGTGCAGAGCGGACATTTCCTGTATTCGGCCTATAGGGAATTAACGGGGTTTCATATTTCAGCAGCCACAACGACAGTCCAGGTAAGAACACCGTAGCAGAGCCTTCAGCTCATACAGGGTAACCTACAGGTACTGCTTAGACAAACAGCGCGCTCGCAGGTAGGCAGTGCCAGGGTGTGTGGAAGCTTTCAACCCATTGGAGCACGTGATCGCGTTAGCGCTGGGAATTTTACGCCTGCCACTGTCTGGCCCGTGGCGCTTCTGCTCAAGGCGATGGCATGACGTACGTCTTGGCTGCCCGTAGTCGGCGGAATGACGGAGTACGAATGAAGGCCAGCGCGAGCTAATACCTTTGTTGTTAGTACGGTAAAATGATCACACAATTATATACTACTGGAACCTGTTGGCGGTTTGTGGATATTAAGCGGTTATTCCGAAGTTGCTGATGGATTTCAGCTCAGCTATTCATATACAATTTCGGACCGTGCCTGTAAAGGTCCGTTCCGAAGGATTTACTCCAGGTTCGCGCGCTAATTTCCCCGGAAATCAAACAAGACAGGGTGAAAATGGAGTTCATATTGCCAGAAAACACACGGGGAAAGCTGGGGGACCTACTGATGAGCTAAGCCCATCGCACCTGCGTCAGGCAGCGGCGCAAGATCGGCGAAGCACGCGTATCTGGGCTTTTAGCCAGTACCTGCGTTGTTAGTACGGTAAAAATGACTGCATAATTTAGTACCCTAGGTCGTTGTGAACCTCGTTGTAGGCGTTCTCCCTGCCGATACCTCACGGAAAGACAGGGAAAGCTGTTACCCTACGACGCATCACAGGTCTTCCGCTTGCTCCTTCTGGCTTTTACCCTCCAAGACAAAAATAAATGTTTTGACTAGCATCTAGCGAACTCGTGCGCAGATAGGGGCAGCTTTTCCTTCTTTCACAGCAAATGTCGACTCTCTAGGGGCTAGCGATCTCACCTAAACACCTGCGCTCTCCTGGAGTGACTCATGTGCAACTAAAGCATCGGTTTGCGTTCTTTAACAAATTTCCTGTGCGACTGTACTGTTTAGTACAACTGGTTGCTGTCCGCAAGACTGAGCCTGATGCGCAACCGGTAAAGACCATTCATGCGGTAATCTATAGGCAGTATTCACCTTTCCGCAAATAAAACAAAAAGGGAAGGGAACCGAGTTTACGGACCGCAGGACGCTTGTACTGACGAAATATTCCATGGCATACGCAAGAGTAGAAACAATATCACATGCAATGGTGGGTACATGCTTCTCACCAACTGACTACTTTCTCGAGGGCCAGAATATTAAATTCTGGTCAATTAACCATTCACAGTTCAATTTACCAAACGAATCAAATAGGTCATTGCAGTTTTGAGGCACAATATCTTCGAATTTAAAAAAGACAAGTTATATGCTTCCAACCCCGTTTTAATTAGTCGCAGGTTTTTCCAGCAGTAGAGATATTTGTCAATAAACGCTATCCTGTCGAATATCTAAAGTAGATGTGCTAACTCATGAAACGTTGACTGAAATTCTTGAACGCGCTTTCACTTCGAAGAGTAGGGTTTTAAAATTAATAATCAAGCGGCATATTTCCATAATAATTCAGTTACCTCAGGATGCCGGTTTGCGAACGAACATCTTTTTGCAGCCAAATGCAAAAACCACACTGTAAAAAATGACTACTTGAGTAGTAAGAATTGTCTTCATTGTTTTTCTATGCCCTTAAAATTCCAATTATATTTTATGGAAAACATGCACAAAAATATTCATTCATTTACTCGCAGTTTTTCGATGTTTTTTTTTCTAACAAATTGTAGGAATGCAGAATAACCTCATCTCCTGTACAATTGTGGTCCTCATGTGTGTCGGTTGTTCGGTAGCAATCGGCGTTGTGAGTATCGCATTTCGCATCGTGCCTGCCGCGCTAGTTAATGCCTTCCTCTATCTCACTGCCGGTGAGCTGCTGGTTAAAAAAAACCTCTTAGCATTTTTCGACTACTTTTTGGCTTTCTTTTCCTATGAAAATGTCCGGCCTGTGGTTACTTTCTGTGCAATTAGTCACGCTATTCCGTCCTGGCTCCGAGTCAGGTCTTCGGTTTTTATATGACCCGCTGGTGCCATTTGTGTGTTTTTACGCGGCTTCGAACCCACTTGGAAGTCAGAAATCAGTTACAATAACAAAAACTTACACTAAGAACAGCGTATCGACCGCCTATCCTTAGTTAGGCACGAGGTCATTCAAGGCGGTAATTTGAGTCAGGTTCGCAATGACTACAGTTCGGGGGCAATAATTCGAGAAAGAACTGGGATGCTGACATTTCCGGGAGCTCGCTTGACTCACCAATACAAAAATGCTCAATGCCGGCCCAATAAACAGGCGTCTTGACCTCTCTACCATTAAAAAGGTCCTGCGTCATTACAGTAGGTGGGCTAACTCATGAAATGTCAACCGATCTTCTGAAATGCGTTTTCGTTTCGAAAAGATCAATTAAGCAGAGTTGGAGAACTAATCATCAAGAAGCATAATTCTACAAAAATGTAATTACCTCGAGATGCGGGCTTTCGAATGAATTTCATTCCAGCTTCATTCAGGTACAACACTTTTTTAAACATGACTTCTTAAGTAGCATGCATTTTTATAGTGGATTTTCGATTCCCTTAAAAATTCAACCATATTTCATGCAAAACATGCACAACACTATTCATTCTCCTACGCATTCGGTAGAATATTACGTTTTCTTTCATTTTTTTAGCCGAAGGAAGGATATAATTCCGTTTTAAAAAGTTTTCCGTTTCTTGAATAATTTTGAGGTCGATTTGCCGCTACAATTGCATTCGGAGTTTCCAAACTACAAGCCGTATATTTTCCGTGTACGGATGTTTTAATATCAGGAAATGGCCGTTCATAAAACGTCATGACTCTGTATTTACCAGTGTAGCTCGTAAAGTTAACAAAATTGCTCAAATCCACTGCTGAATTTTATTAACCCCATACGGCGTCCACTTAATACCTATGGTTTTCCGTACGCGGAAAATATATGGTTTGTCGTCGGGAAACCCTGAACGCGAGTGTAACGTCAAGTCGAGTTCAACATTATTCGGAAATTGGAATATTTTTTGAAAACCGAATTTTACCCATCTTTCGAGTGTAAAATTGAAAGAATACATAATTTTCCACCGAATGAGTAAAGGACTGAATATTGTTATGCACGTTTACCATGAAATATAAGTGAACTTGTAAGGACATCGAAAATCAATTAGAGAAATGCATGCTATTTAAGTGGTCATTTTTTGCAGAGTATAGCTTTTGCATGCTGTCTTACTGAAGTTCGTTCGAAAGCCGGCATCCTAAATTATTATAGAATTATGCTACTTGATCATAAGTTCTCCAACTCTGCTTAATTAATCTTTCCGAAACGAAAACGCATTTCAGAATCTCGGATTACATTTCATGAGTTTGCCTTACCCACTGTACATACAGGAGAACCAAGGCAGACAGTCACGTTGAACTGAAGAAACTGAGCAGACACGGCTCGACGGCAAGGTCACTCGACGGAGGAGCAGGAGTTCAACCATTCTCGTAACGCAAGCGGCTGCCAGGACCGTCAAACACTTGCCAAAGGCCGAGACAGCAAAAAGGGGAAAAATTCAATTAACTCGGAGATAAATAGCCTAATCAATCATTCAGAATTGTTTTCAATAGTCTGCCTTAAACGTCTTGACATTGGTGCTTCGACCGAAACGTCAACATCACAATAACTCTGTTCTGTTGAGCTCTTACTCAAAGGTACTAGGAGGCGAACCAGTAAACAGTTACCACACCTCAAACAGCTTTCTGCTTGTGTTATTACCGACCCTCTTCACCGTCTTTTTATCCAACACTATCTCCTGGCAGCAACTTTGACTAGCTGGCCATCTCACCGGCAGAACCAATTTGTCTTCATGTGCCAGTGGTTCCAACCTTTATGTTGTCTGCTCTGCATACTTTTAGAAGCCATTGCAGTATGGAATCTGATAAACGACAGTGAACTGGCTACCTGCCTTTATCTGATATTTAACTCAGATGATCCCCCAGCGCCCAGTGGATTCTGGTTAATTTTAAAAATGGGACGTCTACAATACTTTCCGTGACGGAGAATGCAGCAGTGGAGATGAAAATTTGGACGATCGGGACGGTTTTTTTCAACCAGTTAGGCGTAATGTCAAGGCCTGCCACACGCGGGAGTAATAAACAGAATAAAATCAGCCGTCCTATGTATCGATTAATTTCAAAACTGTTGGCTTCATGGGGTTCTCGGAGTGTTTTGCGAGCGAGCACTTTGCTGGCTTCTGGAAGGTTGAGGACGAATGCCGTATTGAATTTACCTGCCAATCCCAACCTCCAAAAGGCTGTGAATGGCTGAATTCATAACCAAGCGGACAATTTCAGTTGAAAAACTTTCTCTCTCTCAGCGACTTATGACGACCTTTTAAATAAACTAAACGATTTTTTTCTACCAAACCAGCCAAACTGCGAACTGTAGTTATCCAGTTGAGTCTTGGGGCTCGGTCGAGAGCTCTCGCAGACAGTCGCCTAAAAAGCTGTAACAGTTTCTCTTTACGATGGCCTAGCTTCCAGTTCAAGTCTACGTAGAAGTTATTTCGACATTTGGTAGTAGGCGTGGTGTCAGGGCGAGCCTCTGGTTTCTGTGGGATAATAGGGTACCTCCCAGCAGAAAAGGCAATTGTTTCACCGTCGCCACTTATTAATTGCTACGAGAAATAAAAAATGGCAGCTTTGCTATTTCAAAGCAACTCTATGTTGCATCCCGAAAGTTATGGCCGACGAGTGTAAATTCAGGAACTCCATCAAACATGAGTTAGCGCACTGACCCCTTGATCGATCATTATGCTGTGATATTTAAGTTAAGAACGCCACTCGCAATCCCAATGGACAAATTTCGTCGTTAGGTGCCATTAATTTTTAAGTACCGTATCAACTCGCTCGTTGTTATTGGTTCCATTGGGGTTCATGTCGTCGGCGACGCAGCCCGTCTCCGGCAGAGCAGCCGAGTTAATAAAGAGAAGTATAGTGTTAGGGGGGCGCTCACCGATCGTTCATACGGAACTCACTCGTTCCGTTGTGCCTTATGGACTCTCTCTCGAGCCCAACCAGCAGCCGCACAGCGGCGCATGATAAACAGGCAGAATGATATTACCGACAAAGACAAGGGAGACTGGAATGGCCATTTCTGGCTTATTAGCCGTCGTCAGCCAGCCATACCCAAGCCCGAAGTGTGGAACACCCGAGCCTCGAACTCGCGACCTGTTGGTTTAGAAGTCAACGCCTCTACTCACCGGGCCACGAGCCCGTTGCCTTGTCGGTTTTCGATCGGGAATATACAGTGTTAGAGGGGCGCTCACTGCGGATCAGAATACTGGGTCATACATCTAGGGAATGGTCAGTGGACCAATTTCATGTAATGTGTCGTCCAACCATAATCCACATTCATTTGTCGCTTTCCTCCGAAAGTTTGGATTACCGCGTCTGAGCCTTCCTTCCTACCCGCTTTCCTTAAATAGTGAAACCGCCTTCAGATTTGCTGGCTCGGTGAGATTATACGTGATGCCACAACTTATTAAATTGGACTTTACCCCCCTATTAGTTTGTTCTGAGTAGGGAATCCGAGGTGGAATTTTGGAACAGTTTAAAGCAGTACTCGAGTTCAAGTGGGGCACGGAGGGTTATGGCCGTCTAAATGAGCACGTCTGTGCATGTTTCAGTCGGTCCCTAAAATCGACCACATGGTGAACGTGCTGGACCAACATGAGAACTAGATCGGCGCCCGACAGGCGTACTCCGGGACGCGCACCCATAACTAGTACCAGTATTGCCAGCACATGGCCCCTTCATAGGTGGGGCCGGGAAGGGGTTGGGTGGGGCCGGAGCCCCTTTTGGATTGAAGTATTTTGAAGCGTATTTACATCGAAAGTTATGTTTCAAAAGCACCACTTACTGTACTTTCTTTGGTATAAAAAGGAGCTAATTTATCAAAAGTGGCTTATAAATCATGGAAAAAGCATTCGTTTACGCCCACGGGTCGCGGATAATATCGTGCGTCAAACAATGCTGTTTTCGTGCTTTTGATAACTATCTTGGTTAATTTATGTATCTTATGCTAATTGTTTTGGTATTTACCCACCAACCAGTTTACGTAGTCGACTTGTATGTCTATGTATGTACTAGTTAGAATTGGTGTTCATAGTCCACTTATACGAATTGTTTATCGTTTTTTACCGAATATCCAAAGCAATGATGAAGCGTAATTACTGTGGCTATCACCGAATCACCATATGCAAGCGCATTAAGCCCCAGATGAAGGCATATTATGAGGGAATTTAAGAGCCTGAGTCTGAGGTTCTCTCAACGTCGACAGCAGTCGGCAATCAATCCCCCGAACGATAAATGCCTATTATGAGCTCTGAAACTTCTGCCGGCAGATATTATGTGTGTGCGCCTCAGGGGACTCATCACCCAGGTTGATCTTTTAAAGGAGTGCCAAAAATGGACGGAAATCTGGCGTCCCCTACGCATTTCATTTCGCTGGTGGCGCCAAGCGGGGCTGTCGCGTAGAATGCCCCGCCACAGTCCCTTCTACAGCCCCACCAAGCCCCTTCATAGCCCTCTCTAGCCCCGCCATTTTTGAAGAGGCTGGGCGGGGCTAGGCGGGACTGGTGCCTGGCAGGGAGCATTAGGGTTGTAGCAGAAGGCGTAGTTGCATTTTCACGTCGTGTCCATTGGAACCCGTGCCCCTTCCCATTTCCTGCAGTATAAAATTCTGGCCAGCGTTGGAGAAATTGTGAGAGATGCTGCACAAATACGCGGTCAATTTAAATTAACTCACGCTCTGGAGCACGCGATGAACATCGTCGAATTCGACGGCCAGACTGTCGAACAGTCGGCCAAGCTATAAGGTTAGTTGGTACGTCTGGGACGGTGAATGACTTTGGCGCACGGTAGACATGAACAACAACGTCAGACATCTTAATGATGGATGTTGACTGCCTTATTAAAAGGACGACAATCTGGACAAAGAACGCAACACAACCGACACAGGAAGTGAAAGAGACATGAGTGAGTAATGCTCTCCCTAAATGAGCGCACAACAAAGTGCTGCTGTTCTGGTTTGCCCCAGAGTTATGGTCCAGAACCCCCCTCAGAGGTTATACGGCACCAAGACTATTCGACTCAACGATCGGCTGTTGGGAGTTTAAAGCCCGAGCTTTCCAGAGATGAGGTTGATTTGTGCCTGGTTGGTAAAGCAAGCAAGCCAGAAATGGAAATTCTAGTCTGTTTCGTCATGTTCTGAAAGACTGCTTGACTACTGGTTTATAGGCACTGTGCAACCGCCTATAATAACTCCAAGCTTGAGCCCCATGGCAAGATAAATCGTCCATCTTCAGTCATGCGATGTGGCGAAATTCGGGGAACTTCATATGCACGTGACTCTGCCGATATCTCATCACGATCTATAGATCATGACCTCGCGGATGGACTGGTAGACAGACAGACAGACAGAAGGAAAAAATAAACCAATGTTATGTTCTCAAGATTTCCTTGCCCGGCTGACAATACGAAATAAAACAAACAAGGCCGTTCTTACCGTCCTTGTTTTTGGTATTAAAACTTTTCGATCACAGGTTTAATCGATTTCAAGGGACGAATTCCGCTGGTAAACGGGAATTCAGACCGCTTAGATGTCACTAAATCAGTTGTTGTCATTTCTGAAAGTGGTATTTCGAACCCTATGGCGCATCTAGTTGTCAAAGTGCTCCGTGGGTTCCGCAGTGCCTGTCGAAATACATGAACTGTGTTTCTTCTTCAAGTATCTCTTGCGTGATCTCAAAAAAGTGTCTTTGTCCTGCTACGGGGCATGCATTGTTGATAATGATAGGCTTTGCCAATCACATTTTACATATTGCCAGACAGCGCCTGGCCCGATCCGATAAGAGTGTGATACTGATTATAATTTTAGATAATATCCACAGGTGACAGGAAAACGTTGCCCTAAAAGTAGATAAGACGAAGCATTTAAAGAAGGTGAGCCACCACATAAACGTTTTTGGCTTGGCTTCATAGGGCTCATGAAATTCTGTCCACGGCGGTCGCTCCCAAGTTAGTTTAAGGCATTTGATGAATTTAGAAGTGCGTTGGTTGAGTCTGGAGACCCACCGACTACTCAGATGCGAGTCTATTTCAGCCAACACCATAAATGTTTGCACGGGCACAATGTACCAACAGCCCTCTTCAAATTTCCGGTATCGTACCAAATGTTTAACTGCTGATGAAGGACAGCTATACCAAATTTTCTAGTTCCTCGTCACTATTAATCCCATTTATGAAGCTTAACCTGCCTGTTTAACATTAGCAATGATTATTCATTTAACTTTTCTGAAACCTGGCTTGTAAACCAGAACGGACTGCCGGTAATTCTTCTCGATTATGCCTACAGCAGTAGCATAGTTAGAAAGAAGGAGACAGAATCGCTTAGACAGGGAATTTATTTGTCTGACGTTTCGCATTCACGCTCGAGTCTATCATTAGAGACAGAGTCTGATGAGAATGTTGTGTATTAAAAGAATACGGCAACACATTTAAGTTGAATGAGACCTACATTCTCACGAAAGGTAACAATCACATGGACCGCGACCGGATTGACTCAGTTTCCCGGCCGTCAGTCGATTAGAAAGCGTGACGACCTTCCTTTTACTTACATATTCTGAACTGAGACTTCGTCAAGGCATAGTAATTGGTCAAGCAGGGAGCGCGCATGCGAGTATTGTTCCCATTGCCAATGTTGGCGAGTCAAATGGCCCAAAAGGCGGGCGAATGTTGAAATTTCGGTAATGAACAAATCGGTTGTGGACAAGTGGACAATTACCAAACCAAGTGCATCTACTTGGATGATTGAGGGGGCCGGCCCATTCCGATCTGTATACAATGGCATAGCAACTGCATCATTCAAATACTGCAACGCCTGTGCAACATACTCCTTTTTTCCGATTCCGTCTCTGATGCTGGATCCGACTGGAAATCGGAAACGCCAGGCAAAAATTTCTTACTCCTGTAATGGTGTCTTCTTCCTTACTACTTTTAGGGACTCCTCTCTTTGACTTCAGTATAATCCAGTATATATAAAGGAGATAGGCAGGGCCTTTGAAAACCTATTTACAGAGATAAGCTGAAAAAAGCACGCACAGGTTTACGTACCTACCACCATTGGCATCGCTAACTGCTAATCGATATCCGCATAAAAATGGACCCGGAGGACAAAGAACTTAAGCTTTGTTCGCTTGGAGAAAAGAGGACTTTCGTTAAAAATAGAACGAAACTTTATCCAAATGCCACCTGTGCTGGTCACAATGTTTTCTCATTGGCTTGGAACTCATACCTGTGCTTTGGTTCTGTAAGACAGGTAGGTGATATTCAGAACTTAGAAAGTACGCAGGAGAGTCTTAACTGCGACAATTTGGATGCAAATTGAAGTTATTTATGTCATGGGTGTGTTGGGATTGCCTACACCCCAAAAACGATAGCCGACCAATCACTAGAGGCCGCTGTCATCTTAATCGTGGCACCTCCTCATTGGCTACTTCGTCCTTTCCGAAGGTCATTGGGCCGAATGCCGGCGAACCACAGTAGGGTGTTATAAATAGGCGTTAATTTTCAGCTAACCGGACTCGCAGTTTGCTAATACACTTTTCGTGACCGGTCGTGTTCTCCTTCTCTGCCTCTTTGATATTGGGAAAAAAATTCGAGTGCGCATACGCTCCACGGAATTTCTAGTACCAGGCCGGGTCCTATCAGGGTGAGGATGGGGAAAACCATTGTATCCGAAGGAGAAAGAGTACTTTGTTGTTCGTTCTTAGTGACTCCTACGTAGTATCCTCTTGTTTCACTTGGTAGCATCCTTAGATGTTCTCCGTAGCTGCAAACTATTTCTTTGCTGGGTCAGTAGTTGCAACAAGTGGTAAGGCCAGTTCAACAGATTGACTTCGAAGCATTTGTGTTTATTCGAGTTATCCTGAGAGGGACGACCGTACTACGAAGAAAAACAACATAGCCGTAATTTTGGATACTTTGTAAGGTGCAGACGGCAAAAGTTCTCCGTTGTAGTCAGAGATATAAAGCTCGGAGCGTCCACGGAGATATCCGGCTTATACTCTCTCACTGTCACTGAAATCGGAAGGAAGTGCAACCATGTGAATCAACAAAACTGTTAAGCGACTCAGTTCGGAGACTTCACAATCCGGAAAAGATACTGGGGGAGTTTGCTTACTTAAGAGAAACTGAAGAGGGCATAATTCAGTATACGATAAAGTGACAGGCTTTTTATTGTTTTATCGAAAAGATGATAGTCGCTGTTATTTTTGACAAGTTAATTCGCCCACCATCTTGTTTTTCCTCTTTCAGGTTTATTTGTTATTTTCAGCAACTTCATCCAACAAATAAAGGTCGACAGAGTACAGTCAAAATGGGGCCCCTGCTATCCAATCGCTTCGCTGCCGGAAGAGGTATGTTGATCTTCTGAAATGTCGGGCCTTTTTAGGAGTGGTTCGTTGTTTACTCTCCTCTCTCCCCTAAATTGTTTTTTCGGGTTTTCATCTCTGCAGCTATACGATCCGCGATTCATTTCCGTGTCCAATGGATGGCCCATCTATGTTAACTGGGTCACCGTTTTTGTGTTCTTCGCGGCTTCCTGCGTCTGGTTCATTTTTAAACGCCTCCTGAACTTCGAAACCTCGAAGAGTATTATATAGAAATTCCAACTCATCCCTCAACCTAGCCTGTTTCGAAATGTGAGTTGGCTCCCAGCACAACCTACTTATGTGCGATCATGATTTCCTCCCGGCGGACTTTGTATCGTTCGTTGTGATTATTTGATCTCTTAATACTTTATTTTGTGCATTCGTGACCATTTTGTTTATTTAAAAAGCAAGGCAGATGAATCTGCATACGGAATTTGGCTGCTATGTCGTGATTGCAATACGGAATAGGGGCAATTCATGTTGCTTAGAACGCCGATTTAGAGCCTAAGCGGGTGGTTATATCGCAAAATGTCAGTTGTACACTGGCGATATTGGAGTGAAAAAAAACAAGTGAAACAGGCACTTCTGATGTATTTTCCTCTGCCTGCCAAGCATCCCAAAAGTCCAGTCCGACTCCGTTGCCTTTATCGATAATGTTCATCCAGCATTAATTTATTGTCGACGAATGACTGCCGCGGCTTCTGTAGCCGGCAGCCTGAGGGCAAATCGAACGCCCGCAATTTGTTTCGAAATTGGAATATCTTGGTGCGTATATGACTTAATGCCCAATACTCAAAATTTTGAAGTCAAAGCCCTGCGATTTTCCTGTGTGTAGGTTGTGTGTGGATATCAGGCAATGGCAAGTAAGCCAAAACTAGAGTACGTATGCCTCCATGTCTATGTCGGCAGCGTTTCGAATAACCTAGGACAGATAAATTAATTCGGCGGGCACATTGAATGCCCGTCTAGAGAAAATACCATTGAAAAAGCACTATGAAAAGTGCAAATTCTCTCCTAAACATATTTCACATTCGATGAGTGGTCCAATTAAGATGAACCCATTTACAAGGGGAGATCTGCTTTGCGAAGTCGGCGTAGTGGTGTAGGCAGTCGTGTTTGTGGAAAAACTGACGCTAGATGTAAGTTGGGCTAAATCCGTGATGTATTTTGTTGAAATGTTTCTTATCTGCTATCACGTACTCACAGTTGTCTCGTAGACACGCGTACACTGAAGCGTCTTGTTTTTGGAAAACTATTATGAATTCATTCCTCGACTATTTCCCCAAATAACTTGAAGTCCTTTGGGAATCCTCATTAGGTATTCGGAGAACGTTGCACACCACCGCAGCCCCTTCGACGTAATTAGAGATTATTGTAGGCTGGATAATCAGGTAAACCTCTCGACCTGACGACTAATTCCCGAAAGTGATCATCCACCGAAGTTTCAACATTTTGTTAGATGGGCATATTCGCAGGTCAAAGGTCTCCCTAGATGTTGAGGCCCTCACAGTCCGACCATCATTACCGACGATGTTCATAATAAAGGATTATATTAAAGGACCCTAAGCGACCCCATCATAGCAAGTAGATATACATTTTCAGATACATTTTAGGGCATATAGACAGATTCTGTACATTATTCAGCTTTTGGTTTTAGAATAAACAGTTACATATAAAAACGGTCGGCGAATAGTGAAAAAACTCCTCATGCAATAAAACTATATGGGTATGAATTTGTTAATTTTTAAGGGAAAAAACCGCCGCCCATGAAAGGAAAAATATACGGGTCGGACAATACTGGCCTGCATATGGTATTGTATGAGGGATTCATAACGTTAATCCTCAAGGCAGAGCTTCCTACACCGAATAAACTTATCCGCCTCGAAATGGCAAGACAGAGGAACCTAGAAGCGATCGAATACAGCCCGCTTAGAGTCCAGCCGGAGATGGGACATTAAGCGCCAGAGCGTATAGGGGAGATTCTGAATCTGAGACCTCTTCAATGCACAACCAAACTACTAGCAAATGGTGAAAGCAGAGGATTCACGCCATGATCGTCGACAGACCAGTTTGGGGTCGAAATGATGGCTTGACATCAGGATCTGCGGGGTGAGGGCTCGAAATCACGGGAACCAGAGTGGAACTCTGATGAGTGTCGGTGGTCAACATAGTTGGAGCGGCTTAGAACGTACACGTCAACCTGGCCACGCTATTTCTTCAGGAGAACTTGTCAGGAAAGACATTACATTCTATGACGGGCATGAGGCATGAACTGAAAAATCGAAAAAAACTAACATTTCTGATGAAGGATCCTAGGAAGCGATACTGCACACAAAAGAGGGAAATGTGAGCGGATACGGAAATTTAATGGCGGCGTTCTAAATTTCCGGTGGCCCTTTCTCGGTGTCATAGAGGAAGTTGTCCGGGAAGGATGAGGAAAATGAAAGTTTACTCCAGTCTGTATTCAGATAAAGGCGTAGCCTTCTCTTAAAAGTGTACAGATTATCTGAAGATCTCATATCTATTAGAAGGTTATTACAGAGGAAAGTATATCTGGAAGCGAAAAAAGAGAGCGCTTAGAGGTGGAGGAAGCGAGAGGAGGTATAATCAGGGAAGAGTTGCGAGAATTGTATGGGTGACTACTATGGGGAAGGGTTGAATTCCTAGGAGGATTTGAACTATTATTAATGCGAAAGAGGAAACAGAAGCTTGCTTCTAGTTTTCATACCCATAAATAGTTCAGGTTAGTTTGCTGGCATCTATCTGGGTAGGAAATATTTTGATGTTCCGTACCTAAGAGTCTTCTAGTAAAATACCTTTGGACATTTTCAATTTTTGAACGACTGGCCTATTTCACCAAACCAAAGAATGGGCAACAATACTCAAGAATGGGAAGTACAAATATTCGATAAAGTCTTAATTTGATTTCGGGAAGACAGAAATTATAAGAAATGAAGCCACACATCTGGGCAGCCTTGGCCGTACTTCCGTTAGCGTGTAGCGAGAGATCAAGATCATTGGTGTAGCCCGTAGCATAATGAGTGCAGAACGCTGGCTTCCGCATGAATTAATGTACAATGATAGCGGACTTTCGTAGCAAATCGTCCGCTCTCTCCCCTTTTTCACTACCTGACCCGAGTCAGGAAGACCAGAGGCGGATCAGGTGTAATGACTGACAGAATTATACAGTCTGTCTACGTATACCACACATGTCCGGAACTCGCACTATTAACCATGTTTTCACAGAAGCTGGGGGAAGTTTGGATCCCATTTGGGTGGGAGTGACACAGAGATCACATTGAAAAGAGGCCATTTCAGCCTGGTTCTCCGTCAAGAGATAGCCGAATTTATTCGGAGTTGGCAGTGTTCAGTCACGACTCTTAGCGACGGACCCCCAAAAATCGGTTTCACTCTCTCTTCTCCATCCAGTGCACAAGTCCACTGCCCAAACAATCAGTCATCGGATGCTGGGATTGAGCTCAGATGGCTGATACGCGATGAGTCTGCGCTTAGCTGTGATACCACAGATCAATAAGTAACTTGCTATGAGATGCATGGTCGCTGCCCGACCAGATTAACGCACGCCTTGCGCGAATCTGCTCCGGTATTGGTGCAGCGCACCTCCCGCGTAGCCGGTTGTAGGTCGAAAGTGTTGGGGTAGTTATATACAAACGGAACAAGTGCTGAAATGTTCTGATATCGACACGAAGACTAGAAGCACCAAGGCCACTTTGTATGAGGGCGCCTTGCAGACATTTTTTAAGTATCGAAACTCTTCTCCAAAAAGGCATTGGACGGACCCCTTAAGATATCGACCGTTAATTTCAAATATACCGACCCAGGACAGGAGATTAAAGGCTTTCATTGGGGAACTTGCGTCTGACAAGGAGGTTTCCGCGTAGTTTAGAATGTCATTAGTTAAATGCATCGCAAAGGAACTGATGGTGTCTTCAGTTTGCCGACTAAATGAGGACAATTTTAAACTGACCGAACGGATTATAGCTGAAAATGAAAAGGTGTAGCATGCAATTAAGGCAAAAATGACAGTTTCCTTGTAAGATTCTAATCCTGAGACTTATCCTACATATCAGCCTTTGGTCTACTGCATCGGACTTTTTACCTCACTGGTGATGTTTCCAGTGGAAAGTGACAGTGAATGCATTCTTTTCAATGTTGAACAGCACTTCGCAATCATTCCCCTCTGTTTCAAATGCCTGTAAGAGTAAAATATAAGTCCTCTGTTTTTTCCGCGTCGTCTCTTTAACAATTACGCTGAAAATTCTAGCGATTTCGCCTTCGCTAGATTGACGTTTAACACAGTAACGTGTGATTGAGAAGCATCGGACGACTGCACGAAAATTTGTCGGGGTACACTCGCCGTGCGGAGGGGAGAACCGTGACGGGGAATAACTAGACTTTTATATAGGAAATTCTGGAAATTTATTTCACGTCTTCTGTCGTAGCAAAGATGATTAGATGATCTTGTCCCATCCGACATGAATCCTTCCTGCGCACAGATTAAAACTTCCTAATTACACTGGTAGTGTAACGCAGATAATGCCGAAATATAATAAAGTAAACTGAAAAATTGTCGGAGTTACGAAGACGTGAATTATTCGAGAGAGGATCACCAAGGAGCCGAAAGCCTGTAAAAGGATACCTTGACGATGAGTGTGTCGAAGTGCGTAGTCGACCATAAAAGGTTCCCCAAATCAAATATCAGCGAGAAAAATTTAGTCGCACAAAATTCACTGCAGGGAAGAGACGTAGACGCGGCCCAGTAAGCAATGGTTGCGGTTTTTCCGACCAGCCGGATGCCAGGTGATAATATTTTCTAGGCCCATCACAGGATGCTTGCGCTCGCCCGAGCTTTGTTTGCCGCAAACAATTAGCGAACTTCCTATCGTCATTGGCGCCGAGCTGTCACCACGTCAGTTCAGTTCGGTTTCATCAAGGGGAGGATTGGCGAACGCCTTTGGACTCTGTACAGGTTATAGGTTGTCGAATAAATAGTCAGGGCAAACTCATGCATGGCGTAAACGCTCGATTGATAGGGGAAACTGGACGAATTGAAAACGACATAGGTTTATGGTGGAGGCAGGTCGCCGCAAGTGGTGACGGGTGGTCGTGTGCCGCAAGGGGATAATGAACACCTCTTGTGTCATGATCTAATTTTAGCATATTTAGAAGTAACGGGCAAAGCCTTTGGGAACCCTATTTAAAAAGTACATAAAATAGTTGGCGCTGAATAAATATGTTGCCAAAATATTGCCAGCAACACTTATATTTTACAGATCACTGCCTTTGAAGTCGCGGGACTGATACTCGGTAACCTCCACTTGTGAATTATTATCGAAGAATTAAATAAAAAGGGTCCACCTTAACAGTAAATGCATGCAAAGCGTTGGTTCGGTATGACAGAGTTGTCCTGTCTAGTAAAACAGTATTTTTCAGGCAAATGAGTGCCCAGTCCCTGTCTAAATGTCTCATTAAAGCCTATTATTAGCACTTCACCTGGAAAACCTCCCAGGAACCGACAACTCGCTGTCAAAACGAGTACCTGCGAACATCCGGGTGGGACCGGGCTCCTTGGCGTTTGAAGGAGTTTCCACGCGGTTTTTTGTTGTGGCCAAAGCGAAGAAGCCACAGAAGCGCGGGGCACAGTCCCGACTCCTCACAATCCTGCAGGTCATTATGAGATCTCCCCAGATGTGCTTATACTCAAGAGGACATGGGTTAGGTTTTGTGGTCAGTTTGGCCATGTTAACGCACTGAAGGGAGGGTTTAAAAGATGGGGAAATTCTGACCGCAAGGTCCTTTTCTTCGGTTACATTTGAATGGCACATCCGTCAAAGAGATAGTGGAGATCTTGAATATGAGCGAAAATGCGAGATAGAGGTCCTTGTTGCAGAGAAAATGAGCGCGAGATTACTGGGGCAGTACGTGTACCAGTCTGAGTTTTCGGTCTCATACAGGAAGGCATCGTGAGATACTGTGAGAGTGGGGCATCAAATTAACAGTTTTGTAGTTAAACAAAGGAAGGGGGTTAGGAGTTTGGGGACTGCTGTTCGCGACAAGGCTGGGCCCACGCCGTCTCACGGCGAGGTGACTGCATGCACCATTGGCTGGGAATTGGGTCAAGGTCAAGGCGCGCAGCTCAATTTCAAAGATAAGTGAAGCTCTGTATTTATCTGGATATTCTTAAGTAATTAATGCCTGTTTTTTACTTGAGTCCCTTTCAAAAGTCGCCTTTCAACATAGGGTAAAAAATTTTCCCAGTTTTGTCTGACAGTCTGGCAAAATAGTCGTATTTTGTAAAAAAATCCATTGTAGTGAATCCTTTCCCTACTACCGCTCTCTAGTTTTTGTAGTTAAATAACAGTAACACTTGCTATTCAGTGCGCTCTTCCGTACGTTGGAAAGGTTTTGATCCTTCTTCTGTAGCGAAAAACTTTTTTGTCTGTAATGCCCCGCAGAGCACGTGCTAAAAGACGAAAGCTTGCGGCCTCCCCACCGTCTCTGGGTGCTAAAATCGTGACTGAAGACATAGCCGGTGCCAGCGTATGTTCTTCGCCGTCTGCAGATCTCATTAACTCACAAATCCCTTTAGTACATGTAGAACCTCTCGACCCTTCAGTCGTCCAAAAATACGCCTCTGCTAGTCGTAGCAGGCCATCCGCCGGCGAAATAATCGATCAGCTGATTTATGGCGACATAAACAGCACTTCTGAAAAAGTGCTTGAACAAACTTTTAAACTTATTGGGGTAATAAGTTCGGAAACTGAGGAACGAATTAAACGCAAGCATAATTTCGTACTGCAAAACATTCCGAGCCACTTATCTGCTATGGAGGGAGCGCATTTGTTCCTACAAAGTTGTGGCTTGAGTTTCAGTGTCGCACAAGCTAAGCGACTTCGCTCGCTTAGCCGTAATGCGCCGATACTTGTTACCCTTTTCTCCATGATAGAAGTCGATTTTATCTTGTCGAGTAGGGAGATGACTAGAGACATCTGCCGTAAATGGCGCTGCTCCGTTTCGCCAGACCTCCCACCCCTGCAGCGAAGACTGAATAAACTAAAATCGGCAAAAACCAACACCAAGATAATGACACCTACTGTCAGTCTGAATATGTCCTCTACAATACCACCTGCGGCATCTGCAAGTCACGGCATAGTCAATTCCGTAGGGAGTTCGACTAATTTTAATGCTGACCTCTTTAAACACACCACCACGCCTGGTATAAACACGCCTCTATCGACTCCCTCAGCAACCCCTAGTAAGCCGAAGCATGTGTCTAAGTCAAAGGCAAATCCAATTGCTGTCTCAGCCACTCGGACACCCGATAAATCCAGCACCATTATAAAATGTTTTCCTCAACAATCGGCGAACAGTGCCTCAAATACCCCGACTCAAAACGTACCGTGTTCCCAACTGCCCCCCAGCCCTCATATCGAGGCAGTTAGGCCGAATATGCCGATTTTCCCACCGTTTAATAGAACTCTTGCTCCAATGGAAACAATGCGTCCCCCACCCCTAACCTGTTTCCATCACGGCCGTTTTATCAATGTATTCGTCATGCTAATGTCCATACTGGACCAGCTAACTCATCCGATCTTCAGTTTCGTTCCGGCGGGAATGTGTTGCAGTATCTGCCCCGCGGATTTCCAGCTGAAAATAAGTTAGCTAACAATGGTTACCAGTTTACCTGCCCGTCATTCCCTCCCCCAAGTCCTACCCCTTTTTATCCACGTCAGAATTTTTCGATGCCACAAACTTTTTTGCAGAACCGGATGGTTGCATCCGGACCGTTTGCTCCGTGGGCAGCCCAGAACTGGACGAACTAGCCCACCTCCCTCACAAACTAACAGCCTTTCCCTTCAAACTTTTTGTTTTAAATGCCAGATCCTTGCTAAATAAGATGCATTTGCTTCAGACTCTGGTGTTCGTCCATTATCCAGATATTGTTTTAGTAACTGAGACGTGAGCATCAACCTCAGTAGCTGACTCCGAACTCTCACTTCTAGGCTTTAATTGCATTCGAAATGATCGCCAAGATAGCCGTGGTGGGGGCAGCTGCGTCTACGTTAAGAAAACACTTACATTTTTGCTGTTGGACCTCCCGCATTTTTCCGCAGTAGAAGGCAGCTGCTGGCTCCAGGCTGTTCTAAAAAATAAGTTATCTTAACTCGTTGGCTGTGTCTATCGCCCTCCCAACGCCAACGACAATTTCGATCGTTTACTCTCACAGGCATTTCATGCTGCGGCCGACTCAAGCTTTAAGTATCAATTGGTTGCGGGTGACTTTAATCTCCCCAAAGTCCGCTGGTCTCCACCCTCAGGCCCCAGAAGGTTCGAAGACTTTCTTGAGGCTGTGGATGTTGGGATATGGAATCAGGTTGTCGATTTTCCCACCCGAGGCTCAAGTATACTTGACCTAATTTTCTGTAGAGGCTGCTTGCCATCGTCAGTGTCATCCCTAGGTCCACTCGGGGGCTCAGACCATGACATAGTTGTTTCAACGTTGGAATTCGAGGCTGACGAAATGTCGTCCCAAAAGAATAACTTTTTCCGCGATTTCCGATCAACTCGCTTAACCGAATTACTAACACGCCTTACTTCCTACGACTGGACTGAAATCTTCCTTAGTTCGGATGTAAATGTTTGCACTGCAAAACTGTACGAAATTTTGGATCCGCTTATTTCTCGTTTTGTCCCCCGTAAGAAAATTATTAATGTTGGGGATGAGGTTTTCCTACCCTTACCCTTTCGTCGCAGATTGCGCAGATTTTATCGTCGTTTCCAACTGCAGAACGATG
>CACRXP010000302.1:0-72803 GCA_902702965.1 Spirometra erinaceieuropaei
GGTCGCATAGCAACTGACATTCAGTAGGCCATATGTGTAGTTTGCACTGTCCACTGTTTACGCAGACACCTATTTTTAATTTTCACTGATGCCAGCCAAAATATGATTTTCGATCTAAGGCTATTTTTACATCTGGCGAGGGGAAATGTCATCAACTGAAATGCACTATCTTTATAGTCTCCTTTTTCGGAAAGAGCGCCAACGTAAAAATTCGTTGCTTGGACAAGATTGTGGGGACACTCGTCATGGCTGTGAGCAGTTTGCCATGATAGGAGGATTGTGGTATCTCCCAGACAAACAGCATATTGGATTAGTTGTGTTAAACATGGTACTGACATAAAACAGTAAAATTTTAAGTTGGCACTTGAAGTCCTTTAGCCCCTCACCACTCTATACAGCATAAAACAAGACCATATTTACAGGCGACCACGACATTTTCTGGTTTTGCGAAGCCTACGGGGCAGACAATTGTTATTCTTTATGACTAACAGCCGACTGACGTCGAAAGTTTAAAAATATGTACATCGCGGTCAACCGACATGTGGCGGATTGTAGTATTCAACGATTGGAAAACGAGTGTTCCCTGGAGAATATTTTGGCTGTGTATTTCTTTTAATTCATAAGAGGTTAGTACACTGCAAAGGAACCAACCTGTCTGAACCTGAAAAATGCTATTAGTTGATTATACCCCAGAATTCACATTATCGTAAAAAATCGCACACACACTTTATTTGTGATATGGAACCTTACCGAACACATGCCATTTCAACTACTCTGTAGATGACAACTGTACTTTAGTTAGTGCTTGACAGCGCACTTAAGCTGCTGGTCGCTACAACTTGCAAGCTCGCCGCAAAAAGGGTGATGTGGCCAGGATACATATGACGAAATTCAGCTAACTACAGAAAAATGTTTTTAATCTAAATTTTGAAATTTTTCAATGATCATTAGATCATGCCTAAGAGGAAGTTAAATTGTGACGTTTTTGCGCAGTTTCTGCGCAGCTATTTGCAGATATGCCCACAGACTATCGCTGGCACAGTACTCGGAGGAAGAAGGCCAGTCGAAAAGTGGATGTACCGTTTGATAAAATTGCATTTTAGAATTTGCCCCCGAGGACATCTTCAAAACTGGCAACAGTAACATCGTAAGCTGCACTTCTAACGGTCGTTAACTAATAAGTTACCAATGCCTCGGGGCTGGAGGTGCATGCTAACACTAACTAACACGTTTAGTGGCTTATGCCTCACCATAGGACCAGACTTTTATGGGTCCTGAACTCTATAGCCTCAAACATTAAAGTTATCTGAACGGCATGGCAAATTTCTGGCGTACGATCCCTACCTGCTGTAGACCAAGACATGCGTCTGTGCCGTTCTCCTTTAAGTGGCAGCTTTTAAAGACCTCAAATATTTTAGTGGTGGCGCGTTTGAAGGCGCTAAGATATGTTTAGGCCGTAGAATGCTAGTATTGTTTAAGTCATCGTCGAATCTAGAAAATCGGATATCAAAACCACATGGTTAACCGGTTATTTAGTTTTCGATAGATCTTCGCACATATTCGTCTTCTTTGTGGACCTGCATTTCAGTAACATGGAGGAACTCAATTTTGGCATCTTGAAAGTTTTGAGGCAAACGTCGTGGTTTAACTTGATCATTGCGGCTCCAGCAACGATCAAGTAAAGTTCTTTTATATCCTGCTATCAGAAAAACCTGTTCTGCGATTGATTCCTTACTATGCAGAAATAAGCTGTTTTCTGAACTGTCTAGAACAAGCCGAATCAAGAACTGTTCCTGTCGCATTATCACTGCATTTAGTCAATAGAATTAGTAAACTTTTTTACTATACTGACAACACAGGTAGAAGCTAAAAGGTCAGAATCTTTCGAAACGGCCTTTTCAGGCACGGTCCAAAGTTTGATATGAATATTTGAGCTGAAATCCATCAGCTACTGCGGAATAACCGCTTAATATTCACAAACCGCCAACAGACAGTCAGTAGTCTAGAACTGTGCAATAATTTACCGTACTAACAACACAGATATTAGGTAAAAGTCCAGACACGCGTGTTTCGCCGATATTTTGCCGCTGCCTGACACAGCTGCGAGGGGTTCGGCTCATCAGTGGTCTCGAGCCTTCTCCGTGTGTTTTCTGGTATATGAAATTCATTTTCACTCTGCCTCGCTTAGTATCCAAGGACATTAATGCGCGATCTTGAAGTAAATCCCTCGGAACAGACCTTTTCAGGCAGCGTCCGAAATTTGATATAAATATTTGGGCTGAAATTTATCAGCTACTGCGAAATAACCGCGTAATATTCACAGACCGCCAACAGGCAGGTATTAGTATAGAACTATGCAATTATTTAGCTTCTACGTGGTTGTCACTAAGGGAAATAGTTACATAATTGTATACAGCTGGCTGCCTTTTGTCGGTTTGTGAATATTACGCGGTTATTCTGCAGTAGCTGATGGGTTTCAGCCCAAATATTCATATCAAATTTTGAACCGTGTCTGAAAAAGCCTGTTCAGAAAGGATTAATTCCAAGGTCGAGCATTTATTACTTGAAAATTAAACAATGTGACAGCGTTTGCGGCCAGAACATTCGTATGGGGGGCAAGTTTCGCAAATTCAAATCGTACGAATTATTAGCAGTGTAACTGATCAAACCAGATTCTGATTCCTTAAGGGTCGCGGAATCCGTTGGACGTAATCTCAGGTAGAAATCACCAAATATTCGATCATTTACTCTCGTCAATAATCCGAATGCGATATTCAACTACATGGTTAGATCTAACAGGACAGGCAATCATTGCTTTTTAACTACCTGTCAGCATATGTGTGTTCCCAAAACTGCCTGGATGTTTTCCTTTTACAAATTATAGCAAGTCTTACAGAGTCGTCACCCATGTAACGCAGAAGTTGTGTGCAAGAATATCCGCGAGCTTTTTTTTCTAAAAACATTTAAGAGGGGCATGTAGCCTAGCTATAGATGTTCGTCCTTTTAATAGTATTTTCGTCAATTCGACTTGACAGGTACGCCAATCCTTATGTACTGATAGTCTGTAGGTTAGAACCACAGTTCAATATATCGCAAATGTTTAACCCACCGGAATAAAGTTATCACTACGTGTTCGCAAATATCAGTCGTTTTCCCGACTGAACATTTAACACACTGGAAAGTGATATTGTAAGCACGACAGTTTTCTAACAAACAGTCCTTTCAACCTATGATATAATAAAGGTTTATACATCGGATGCGCAAACGGCTACTGTTTAGAGACAGTAAAGGTACTTGTCGAAATTATTAATGCCTGGGTTTTCTTATCGTGGTAGTAACGATCGCGCAGAGGTGACCGTGAGCTGTTAATGGTGCGTGTAACGAAGTTCACTTTTTCAGATGAAGAATCAGGACAATTAGTTATCTGAATAGTACATGTTAGTTAAAAATCAATTCAATCGGTAACTTTAACTCTGCATTCTCACTCCCGTATGTGTCACAAGCAGCTGCTTTGTCTAGCCACCCTTGAAAACGTGTCCTCCCATTGCGATTGTTTTTGGATTGAGCTGTTAAAACAGTGATACTAATTGGTAAGTCCCTGAAATGCCCCACCAGCATTTAAATTTAGCTGAAACTGTTAGCCACTAAGTACCTATCAATCATTATTAATTTTTTATTAGCAGAAAACCTATAATTTTTGGATTCGCAATTTTTTTAAGTAGACGCTCCCATCTTTTCTTTACTTTTTGGGACTCATAGGTCATCGAACACCTTCTCCTAAGGAAACTTTAGTAGATATTATTTTCAATTTTTCATTTGTCCGGCAAGTCTGATTAATTGTCCAGAAACTCAAGACTGCCTTGGGCGGTACACAGCATGCACACAAATTTGTGTTCTCCAAACGGAAGGTTTTATGCCTCTAAATGAAATTGAATGTTTGTTTACGTTTGGCTGTATAATACAAATGCTAAAAACAGCTCTCGCACAATTATAGACCCCTTTTCAGGATATAATTGCATGTTAGCATTATTTTTATGTTCTAAAAACATTTGCATTAAAATGTTTCCCAGAAAAAACGGTTTCCTAATGCATACAAACGACAGGGTGGGACCAGCGCTTGAGTGAACACGCGGTTCTGCCCTGTAAAAGAAAATAATTTAAGGTGGAGCCTCTCCAACATTGCAGAATGAGTCGGAAACAATTTAAGGGTGTGTCTTTCTGCTTACGCCTAGAGGAACTTTTGTTTTTACGGTTTGTTAGCAGGTAAGGTAGTGGACGCAACGCGTATTTTTTTCTGTCAGTGAGTTATCACCAGTGAATAGTAGGTCTTGCAGTGGGTTATTTTTCGGTAACGACAGCTGAAATGTACCTTTATCCGCGATGACTGTCAGTGATGATAACCACGTAGACATATTAAAAGTCAAGCTCGGCAAACGTACGCTTTTGAGTATTCATCATCAGGTCTGTACAGAACTATAAGCGAGGGCAAATAGCAAAAGTAAATATCCAATGAAAGTAAGTGTGGGGAAAAGCGTTGAGGGGCGTTCATAAAGAGTTTAAATGTGCCCAACAAACTGCACGGCAATATTCTGTTTCAAATCGACCTAAGCCCCTCTGCCAGTCAGTTAGCAATTGCAAAATACTGGGAATAACCCATGTCCAATATCGATCGCATCGAAAGGTCTGGTTAATGGAACTTTCACAAACCGTATATTCTTTCGCCTATTGCGCCTGTGAGTTGAAGCGCTTTGAAGTTTTGTTCATCACAAAAACCTTGTTCTTTCAATTTCCGAAGAAATCTCGTAATTTGGGCATTTACACAATGTGTTTGGTCCTTATTTTCCCTCTCTATTTCTTTTATTTCCTTTTCGGAACACAAACACTTCCGTTCATTACAACAAGACCGGAAAATTTGCTTGGTTTTTTGATGCGCGTCTCCTTGTTTTTACGTAATTCACTGACTTCCTCGAGATGTTCTTTCGTGATGAGCTTGACTCTGAGGTGATTTTGCCCTAGGGTGTTCGTATCGACTATTCAAGAGGGTTGATTTGAATTACCCCGTTTCCTCCGGCGTCGTAGATACTAGGTCATACGTCAAATTTATTAAGTTTCCAAAATAAAATTCTGTTTGATCTTTGATTGTGAACAAATACTTAAGGCATCAGTGGGTTTCCTGTATGAAGTATTCTTTGGTTAACCTCTTTTCAAATGACAACCGACGTCCTCCGTCTACATGATAATTGATGTTGGAGAAGACACTCAAGCATGTTTCTTGGCAAGGCGCTCAAAAGGACGTCTTTTCCTCTAGTTATGACGTCACAACTTTAAGCCATGTTATAATGACGTATGTCAAACTGCCGAATCACCAAATATTCACCAGTTAATTGTTGCTTGTGCTGAAAATCCGCCTCCAGCGAGACATCGTACCAAGAGTTCAAACTATCCGTTGTTCGTTAATTGTAACCATCAGCATACCTACATATTAAAATAAGGGGCTGAAATGCGGTTTTTTGCTGAATTCCAGGACAAAAAATTAGGTGTAACAAGTGAATGTTGATGTTAATTTAATTTATTTTAAATTTATGACCCCCGGTATCTTGAAAACGTGTATTACCATACATGCTGAACGTCAAGTTGTATCCGCATCCAGAAAGGTATCTCAGCTTGCGCCGGAATACGAAAGAGATATATGCAGCGGTTTTGAAAATTTGCAACTATGGGTTATGTGGAGATCATGAAGTATCCATTTAAGTAGCATCGTGTCTGACCGTTTAATATGACTGCTTACGAACGGCGCAACAACGTCTATATTTTGTATAATATTATGTGGGGAAACTAAGGTACTTTCTCTATGGCTTAGAGGAATAAAGGATTTTTCTTACCTGGCATGTGCACAGCACAAAGACCCAGAATCCTTAACGCTAATGTGACGGCACGTCAGGTTCAAATTTATTCTGGAGTTTATACATTTCTTCGAAACTGATACATAGCCTTTCTAATAGCGTAGTGTGTAGCGATGTGGCTTTCTAACACATATGTAGAGGAAAGTTAATTTTCAAGCATTCATTAAGTAAAATACGTTTGAATTCATATGAAAATTGAAGCTAGATGTCAGCAGTATATGCTTATTAGGTATTCCGTCTTCCCGTCTGCGTTGTATAAGGTTTGCCGAGAAATGTGCATCCAATAGTCGGCACTCTGCTGTGCTGAAATTTCTTGAAAATCAGCCGCACGATGACTAGCTAGTCTTTCAACTCGAAAGCGTATTCCAAAAACTTTTATTTCTACAGCATGAGATAAATCAATGAATGTGAATGGATGCACACTTTCTTCACTGCCTATATTTTCAGTCACTATGTGATTGCCGTCAGGGTTCTGGATTGAGTTCGGAGGCCCAAAGGAACCTGCACATCATGTAGCCTGATTAGCTTTCTCGCCGACAATCAGGTTCTTAATGATCGTCAGTTTGCCATCGATATTGGTGGTTTGTGCGAACATTACTCATTCCTAAAGCCTAACCTTCCTGGTGTCGTGAGCACTTCTCACGCACAAGCCCCGGTAGTGTCGAATAAATCCACTCTGGCCAATTCTAACCACGAATACGTCCGCAGGCGGTCGTTTCATTTATTACCGATCTGAGGACTCCAGAGGATCATAGTTTGTGCAGATCGCAACTGATGCCCTTGTCAGTTTTCATGAGGATTTTGACCTTAATAAGGCCAAAGTTGTAATCTTATCTGGCCGACTGAGCTGCGATCTAAGTATCTACGCAAATTCCGAGCCAGAAAAAACTCCCTTCCGTCATTAGACACCACACTTTTCTCTTCTACACAAGCAGGAATTTAATAATTTAGGAGGATGTTAAATACTGGGTTGCGAATCCTGAAACGCTCTTTGCAGGTCTTTGAGTTTGCCTATCCGTCTCAACGGCTTTGACTGTATACTTTGTCGTTAAAATTAATGGATGTTCAAACCTTTGGAGCAGAGACTGCGAGTAAAGCCTTTTTCTAATTTAGTCGTTATAGTTTTTTTGAATCTGGTAGTCGTTTTGACTGAGCTGCTCCAGTCTATTTACACAAGTATGGAAAGGTTTTGTCGCTCCTCTTGCTATACATTCATTTCTACAGATGGAACAGACAACGGCATGGGCGCACTGTTTTGTATTTCTGAATTTTGGGTATGTTTTGGAGATCTTATCGCTGTAGGTTTGATTAAGTATTGCAGTTTTATGACAACATACTGTTGTTAAAGTTAGGAAGAGGCGTTGGTTTAATTCAGGACTTTAAGGGAACAATATACTAACGCTCCATTCGTAACTATATCTAAGAACTCCGGTTTTCATGTATGAATCCAGCTGAGGTAAAAGTCAAGAGTTTTGCCGGCTGAGATAAAAATTACTTTTAATGGTATATAACAGTACGATTGTCTGTTGAACCGACGCCGAAATTTTGCCCTGCCTATTTTCCTACATTTCCTAAAGAATTGTTAGATTTCAAACTACATATGCATATGTGTATACGAAAAAGCGACGACGCAGATGAGCGTAGAATGTTATAGCTCTCTCCCTCTCTCAGCTTTATTCACACTTCACTCGCCGGTAAACCATCTGGGACCGACAGTTCGAAGGTCGTGTCCGTCGATGTCTACCGTGTGCCCCGCACGATGCTGAAACAGGCACGGCGACTTGCGAGTGAAGTATTATATAATGAGGTTGGACTTGCGTTACATCTACCGCACTCGCACTTCCTCACTTGGAACCGGTGTCAAGAAGACCGGAGGTGAGGCAGGCCGTGGGTAGATAGCGCGGCCGGACCCGCGACTAGGCGGGTCCATAACAAGCACCCGACCAGAATTTTCTACCGACAACAACAGCACTACAACTGATTAGAAAGACGACGAGGATGACTAGGCAATCATGAGCACGAACTGCGTAGCCGGCGGGAATGCAAGAGCATCTATCCGCAGGAACTGCGAGGCATATCAGATGCTTGCACTCCTCGAGGTCCATTCAGCTGGGATTACAAACACACAAACATGGCACTCACCCAAAAAAACTAACCCAGAACGACGTTTATCAGATTAGTTCTTAACATTACGTCCGTCTAAAGCGTACTAGTGCACTATCGCAAAGCATTATCTGTCGATGCGTGTTGAGTTTTTATCCACACAGCAGTTAAAAAGCAATTTTAATCGATTAGCGTAACTGAGTGTTTGTCAGAGTAGAATAAAATTAAAACGTTTTAAATTGGTCTTCACTTTGTAACTCAGGAGATGTCCTCAAGTCAAGTGTTATTCTCAAAAGACGCAAGGGGGGAGGAAACTGCATCCCGAGCTTTTTATTTTCCTTCGTCGCAGTTTTTTCAGTGAATACATCTGCGCATTTAAAAGCGCACAGGCCGAAACAATAGCAGGCTGAAATGCGCAATTCAATTTCTCGAGATAAAACCAACTTTGGCCTTTATTTTAGTTGGACACCCCATAAACAACCTAGTAATTCGCTGATAAGACATAGATGGGAAATGCAAGCATCTATTTTGCAGTGGAACCTGATCTGTTATTCGAAAGCGTGTACGTCTACGTGAGATCGAGCCCTTCCGAAGTGAGGGCCATTGGAATGCTTATTTCCGGTTTGTTAAACAGCATCAACCATTAATATCTTACCGCAAATTTTGGCCATCTAGGTTTTGAACTCGCCACGTTTTGCTTATTTGTTATAACGCTTTCCGTCGAGCTACGGTCGCACATTGACTATTGATTCCGAACCGGTATATAAATTATCGTATGAAGAGCATTTGCCGAGCACCAATGCTAAACTCGACGAGCGGATCAAGCAACCCATTCAGTTTGCACTTTTCCAATGATGAGCTATTGCCTATGACTTTAGTGCTCACACAGCCACCGATGGGACGCACATTGTAGTCTCGTTTAATTTGGGGTCAGTACTCTTTAATGTTTGGTACTTGGGTAAAATTAATTGCAAATTTGTTTACTGACTTACCGTGAGTGACCAATCCTATGAAATGTTGATACACATTTTGAAATGCGTTTCGGATTAGGGAAGGATTGCTTAAACGCGTTTCAAATATTCATTGTATTACGCCATAATCCTATAATATTTCGGACTTGGTAGGATGTTGGCTTTTGAATGCACTGTTTTTAAATCTCCTGTAAAAACCGTAATCGGTAAAAATGACCACTTATGTAGCATGCATTTTTCACACTGATTTTCGATGGTCTCGCAAATTTAAGTATACTTTACCGAAAGTACGAACAAAAAGATCCTTTCTTTCAGTCTTGTGATAGTGAATCACATAATCTTTATAATTTATACTCGAAGAAGGCGTATTACTAGGTTTTAAAACAGTTTTCTAATCCCTGGGAAATTTGAAACCTAATCAGCCTTTGCATTAGTGCCTACTGAATCCAGTCTACAAGGTGCACTCGTTCCGCGTTAAGAAAATCACACATTAATCTATGACTTCAAAAAAACACCATATAGAGTCCATAAAATTTTGCAATCGATGCCGCCCATTTTGTACATTTCACGAGAGGCACAATGCTGAATGAATGGACGCTGCACGGTCTTAAAATCTCATAATTAAAAACTTTTTTAAAAATCTAATTACACACTTTCTTCGAGTACAAAATATAAAGATAACACGATTCTCTATCAATCGGCTGCAAGAACGCATATTTCTGTTTGTGCTTTATATAAAATATATTTGGATTTGCGAGATCATAGAAAATCAATTTAAAAAATGCACACTACATACAGCGAATGACCTATCTAATGAAATGTTGGCTAGAATTCTGAAATGCGTTTTCAATTAGGAAGGATTACTTGGTCGCGGTTGTGATACTGATTAAAGGCATACTCTTATAACAATTTGGACTCGGCAGGATGTCGGCTTTAAAATGCACGTCTTTTCAATCTCCTGCAGAAAGCGTGCTCGGTAAAAATGACTACTTAATTAACATGCATTTTTCCCATTGATTTGCGATGGTCTTGGAAATTCAAATATATATTATAGAAACCACAAACAAAAATATGCTTTCTTTTAGTCAATCAATAGAGAATCACGTCTTCTTTATATTGTATAAGAAAGGATGATAATTAGGTTTTAAAACAGTTTCTAATTATGAGACTTTTTAAGACCGCAATATGTCCATTCGCATAGCATCGTACCTGGCCGTTTACCACTGCTCCTCATGAAATGTAAACATGGTCCGCATGCATTGCAAAATTTTATGGACCCTGCATAATATCTCTTTAATGACATTGAAAAATATGTGATTCTGTTTATGCGGAACGCATGCACCCTGTAGAGTGAAATCACTAAGCGCTAATGCTACGGATGATCAGGCTCCACATTTTTCGGCAATTAGAAAACTTTTTTAAAACCTAATTATACTCCTTTTTAAGTCTAAAATATAAAGAAGACGTAGTTCTCTATTGATTGACTAAAAGAAAGCACATTTTTGTTTGTGGTTTCTTTAAAATATATTTGAATTTCCGAGACCATGGAAAATCAATTGGAAAATTGTAGGCTACTTATGTAGTCATTTTTTACCAAGCACGCTTTCTACAGGAGATTGAAAAGAAGTGCATTTAAAAGCCGACATCCTGCTAAGTCCAAAATGTTATAAGAGAATGCCTTGAGATAATCAATATTACAACCGCGACCAAGTAATCCTTCCTAATCGAAAACGCATTTCAGAATTTCAGCCAACATTTCCTGAGATAGGTCACGCAGTGTAAGTAGCCATTTCTAACCGATTAAGGTTTTTACAGGAGATTGAAAAGCAGTGCATTCAAACCTATCATCGTACCAAGTCCGAAATAGTATGGGATTATGTCGTAAGATAATAATTATTACAACCGCGCTAAATGAATCCTTCCTAATCCAAAAAGCAGTTCAAAAGTTAGAGCAATGTTTCATGAGATCGGTCGCGCACTGTAATATTCTAGTCGTGGTCCAGACACCTTTTTTGCCGATCATATGAGGCTGCACGATGCAACTGCTAGAGATGGGCTGAAATTTTTCAACCTCAGCCAGCTAATCCAGTTGTACTTGCAATCTCCCAAGGGGAAGTCAGTAGTATATGAATGCCTTTTTCGCGATACAACTCATTTGTTTAAAAGTCAGTTACATGTGTTTCTTTATAAACATGGCATATAAAATATAATCATTCAGGACTTTTAGACTGGAAAGTAGCTTGAGATTTCTAGACGCCACGGGTTCGCGAGTGCTGCAGTAGGCGTAGGCCGCATGAATTCGCTTTTTAAATAGGAAATATCCATATTTGGCCTATAAGTCTTGGTAAAATGTTTTGGATTTTCTTTTGCAAATATAAGGCAATATAAGGCCACATTTTAGGTAGCAGCGGGCTGTGCAGAAATAAACGAGCAAGTGTATTTAATCACAAATGCTGACAATGATAGAGCCGAAAACAGTGGTTGGTGCCTGACCGTGATACACGTGAATGTACGCATATATATATGAATATGCGTATTTTCGATTCTGTTGCCCAATCACAGTAAAAATGCTAATATGATAGCTGTAAACTGGCGCGGACGCAATACATGTTGGCTATGCCATCCGGTTGTTCGAAGTCCGGCAGCTCAAAACCTTTCGAGATTTAGTAATGTTCCCCAAGAGGAAATCATCGCAGCCACATCCATTTTTGGCAGTCTTCTCAGCAACCGCTGATGACCTAAAGGGCGTCACAATATATACATTAAACGGGATCATTTATGAAAAAAACGATAATCTTGGTGGATCTAGACTATCTAACTGCATTCGCAAGGATAACGTATAACTAGAGTTTTCATCATTGTTCTACCTAGAATAATATGATTTGTTGCAGCAATAAGGCCAACCTACTTCGTCAGCGTACCGTAAAATTTGAAATTAACTGTTGTTGATACAGAGAAGCGACCGTCCGAATAACTGCCACATAAGCTTACTGACATACACTTAAAAATGAGCTGACTTCCGATAATTCCTATCTATGCTCGAATCACGCAGAAACCGCCATGTTTTTAATGTTGACTCTGAGTATATATTTAATTATTGCAGGCCACAAGTTTTTCATTATTGAAGCAGTACGATTTTTTAATTTCTACAAAAAGCAAATATTTAAAATGGATTTTTTCGTTTTTCCATCTAACAAAAAGGCCGGCTATAAATTTACACTGATTGCGGAAAGGAAAATGAACAACGCTCAAATCTGCCCAACCACTAGGCGATTGGCTGCAAAAATATTCAAACTTGCTTAGCGTGATCTCTTTACTCAGCTAGGGGCTTCCGAACTTTTATTTCTGCTTATGCATGCCAAATGTTCACACCGGAGGAATAAGAGTTTAGCACGCAGTCTGCTCTCGTGCCAATACGTTATCAAGCTGGATCTACGAGTAGAGTGTTTTCACAGGTTGAAAACGCATTTAGCCTATCAAAAAAGATAAGGTGATTCAAACGGCGATGACTTTCGACGCAAAAAATAATACGCATTATCATTGTGCAGATCCCTTGTAACCGAAAATGTAACGCGGTTTATGCACCTATTTACACGTTTGCGCGCATATAGGCATATAAGGAACTTTCCCGTCAACAAAGGACTTTGATGAGGTGATTTGCAGAATTTTTTTCAAAAACGTCAAATGTCATTTAAATTTCAATCCATCAAACGTTTCCTGCAATTAAGACTTCTGCATTTTGATGCAGGTCATACTTTTACTTTGAAATCACCTTGCGTTGAACCCCTGGCAATTTATGTGCAAAAAGTTAGAGGTCTTTTCTCGAACGGGGAGCAGGATAGAGTTTTATACTTTATTTGTATACAGATAGATCGCGGGATCTCATATGTACGTTTATTGAATGCAAGAGTTTTCTCAGTACTGCAGTCTCAACCAAGGATATTTATCATTCCACTGCGATCGTAGATTATAAATGACCGCAGAAACGAGTTTTTAATAGAAAAACCCATCGAACTCACCTGAATACCGTTTCAGACACGAGAGGATATTGATTTTTGAACGCACTTCTCTTCGTCAACCTGCAAAACCCGCACTCGCTAAAATGGCTGCTCATCTGGTATTTACAATGATTTCCGATGTCCTTAATTTGCAATACGCAATCAAAATATTATTGTACTTATTGAGTAAAATCTCACTTTCTGAAAGGGTTAATAAAGGTTTTTTATTATCCGATTCCTGTGGCCGAAAAATGTTATTTTAATGTCATTGCGCATGACGGTTCATTAATATTCTCTCTAGGTATACAAAGTAGTTCACATTTTTCGTCAATTCATATAAGCCCTCTAAAGTCTCCTCTAAAGGTCTATACTATGCATGATTCTTGAGCTAAAGATATACAGCTTGTGGTCTTTAAAGACATGTAAGGCTCACAGTTATTCGGGTAACGAAAAAATTTTTTTAAATCCCGAAGATTCTAATATCCGTGACAATTTTTGAATACGTGACTCCCTACTAATTGTGAAGAAGAAAGGATATACTGTGCATGTTTCGATAAGCGATTTCCTGGTTAACAAAAGTGGTGAAAACAGTAAACAATTTGGCACGATTTTAGTAACAATTATAGCGTGTGTTGATTATGCAGGCTTTGAAAAATATCCGCACTCGAAAACCCTCACCGCGGCAAGTCTGAAACATTTCAACACATTAGTCAATACTAGAATTTTTTCTTAGGTTATTCATCCTAAATGAAAGCGTATTCTGGAATTTCATGAAATCGGCCACTGAGTGCATATTTTTGCTCAACTTTTGTATGCGAAAAACATCCGGCAGACACAGATTCGTCTCTTGGTAAAGTCCAACCAATCTAAATGATCAACACAAGCCCATGCCTTTACTCATGTCCGTTAGCTCATTGGGTTGTGCTTTCTACTTTAATTCCAGACAGTTGGTGATTCACTTGCGATTGTTTTCGTCCACATCATTTGCCTTAATCCAAAAACACTCTGCCGGATGTTATTATGCAACATTTAATTACCTACTGTGTCCATGAGCTCTCTTTTCTTGCAAACATGCCTCAACACAAATGTTAAAATGGATGGCTATGGTTACTTTTAGAATACGCAAATATGCGGACACAAGTTGGAAAGAGCTTCAAAAGATCCAAATGTTCATTGTTTTTGCTAGGGCATAATATACAACTGACTAGGATGGGGCATAATTAATTGTTTTTCATGTCCGAAAGTCATTTCGCTGTGATGTTATTATAATAGTAAGTATTTGGTTTGTTATTTACATCCCCACAATGCGTCTGCCCAATAAAACCTATGGGGTACTGTTCTGTGTCCAGTTTTTCGTTTAAGTTTAGAAAATTCTAGGTGTGGCTCGAGGGAGCCTACTTTCTGGACGCTGTAAATTTTAGATGCGCGTTGGGTACCGGGCGGATAATTGTATAACGATAAGGTGCATTCAAAATGGGGATGGCTAAATATCAATTCCCGGTGGATTCACTACCAGTTTGTTGTTTTTTCTTCGTCCATACAAATTTACAGAGTTATTGAGATTCAATAGGACAATATGCAGGAGCGTTGTAGCGTTTTTTTGTAAATTGCGTATCTTTGGTGTATTTGTATTTCGGACGTTTTTACCATGGATTTTCAGAAAACGTGCTAGGAAGGTTCCCCGTTTGCTTCATTTTTAAAGTAGAAAATTTGAAATTTGACTACACCTCTATCTAAATAAACAACGGAACTTTGACTGTAAAGGATGGAAACATAAAACATATATCCGAACTACTATAAAGTTATCATTAATGTCTTTTGGCTTCGACCAGACCACACCATTTGTGCAGCCTAAACCATAAAAGCATATTTTAGCCCCTATACAGAAATCTGTAAGTTACTAGGTGTTGTAAGTAACTGTTACATGTTCTGTATAGCTCAGCAGCGCTTGTTTCACAGCAAATGTTTTCAAAATCTGGATGAAAAATAAGACGAGAAAATTCAGAAAGCAGATATCATTATGGTTTTTTTCTACAAACAACTCATCATGGTGGCGATCAAAATTTTGAACTGGGATTTTCAATAATACTCGTATCCTGACACTAATTCTGTTAACTGCTTCAAAAGAAACATTTCGAAACGATGTACGTTATGTAGTTTTTTCTATGGCAACGACTTATTTATTTAAACAATGGAACCGTGTTTACGCTGTTTGCTAGTAAAAGGAAGGCACAGATTGCCGCTTGTTTACTTACTTCTCTTTGATAAATATACATAATCTTAATTTGCTCACTTGTCACGGGTGCTTTGTCTAATCAGTAAAACGCTCTTAAAGAATGGTTGAGTCTGATCCAGGGAAAAAGCATATAAAAAACTTTAACAAGCCCGTACGAAACCTTTATGAAAGGAACATCTGTGCATGGTAAATTCAACCGAATTCATACGCAACAGTCGGCAAAATAAATAGCACCGTCTATGATCAGTTTCCCATATGCACTATAAGATTGACCTTTTCCGCCATAACATCCGTGTGTAAACTTTTATAAATTATTTAACAAATAAAACTGAGATTTGATTTGCGACGTCTGATAAAACAGGATTTATCATACTATGACATCTAATTCACATAGATTTTGAGGATTCCCTGGCGTCTAAACGAATATTTTATTTGCAGCTAAATTAACGAAAGCTTGCCAAACGGCTTAGTTTGCAAATACCAAACGACATTTTTATTTTCGTTTATCGTGCAGCATGCAGACCAGAAAAATAGAACGATTAATTTCCTTGCCATGTCTGTCTTTTTTCAATAACATATGCATTTTAAATCCTGTTTTGTCCTCTGCCAATGATGTAAAGGGTAGTTTGCAGGGTAAGTCGTATGAGTTAAAATAGCCAGCATGTCCAAATTGTTTCAACGACGTTTTCGATCAAGTTTCGTTTTCGTTGCGACAAGGTTTATGCATAAATTTGCGCACACTTAGTATCGAGCTAGTTCAATTTCTAAGACTTCGCCTAAATAAGCGCAGATTTAGGACGGTTTGCCTTAAAATTCAAACTTGTCGGTGGATGCCGAAATGATGCCGAATACGCTACTAAATAAAAACGATTTTTATCCCGAAATTTCGGCCTACGCCTGATCGTTTGACAGTGCTAGATCATTATCATGCCTCGCCATTTGCGCATTATGTCCGGATTAAAACCATCTGCAACATTTTGTTTGGAAGCAGATATTATTTTTCTTTTTGACATGGGGCTTGATGTCCTAGAGTTATGGCAAATTTTCAACCCCTAATTAAGTTAAATGAGCCAACCTTATATGCTCAAAATAGCGTTTTGTTTCCAAGTAGATTATGCGTAAACGTAACTGCCGCCAATAGCCAATGTCGTAATAATGTGTCAGATTTACAAAAAAAAAACGATATTCGCAATGGTCACGTAAATAGCACTAAATAAAATAATTAATTTAATGCACAAGAGTTTCATCTGGACCGATCGTTAATCAGCGACCGCCTTAAATAATGGAACCCATTAAACTTTTCAGTACGACATGTAGTTTTTTATCCTTTTGGTGCTTTTAGAAGATTATATAATTCATAAAGTTTAACTTATTTTAATAAACAGGACTGCACTGTCCCGGGAACAACGAGCACAGGCACATACAGTTGTCTCCTCGGGAAGTTTCAACTGCGGCGACAAATCGGCTCGTACCTGGTGGGCACTTATATCCCAGCCTTCCTGATCGTAATCGTTTCGTGGCTGACATTCTGGGTCAACACTGACGCCATACCTGCAAGAGTTACACTTGGCCTTCTAACGCTCATCTCCCTCCTCACAAAGGTTGGTCATTGTACAAACGTTGCATACATTTTCTCGAGCTTTCCGGCCTACGACAGGGGTCTGTCTAGTGCTGTTCTTTCCGTTTTTAAGATTTTTGGGGTAGATCATTTGTAGTAGTGTATAGAATACTGCCTCTATGTCATTACTACCCGGGTACGGGGCCCAAAACTCTGAACACAAATGAACTGGCCAGGTGCGTCCGTAGCGTGTAGTATTGCAAAAATTCGTTTTGATCAGCTGGCCTTCTCTTGTTTTTAAACCTAGGTGTTAGGCAAATACAAAGAAGCAACTGTCCATACTGTCTGAAACCCCAAAAAACCACGAACAATCTTTGCAGGTATTGCTTATCAAAACCCGATTTCTTCGGAAGGCCTCTTCAAGCTTATTTTGAAATGTCGCTGCATTATTGCTGCTACTATTTCTTAAATTTGCGGACCAGATGCTCCTAATCGCTACTAAAACCTAGTTTTAGGTATTTTGGAGCTTCTTATAAGTTAATAATCAGCTTAAAATATTGCTTTAAATGACGGACACTTGATTTTAAACTACTGCGTTAGTGTAGGTACTACGTCTTAATAAAAAGGCACAAACGGTCAAGGAAAAACTGTAGGTAGTTGCATGACCCGATTTCCCCGATGACCTTTTTGTGGATAGATTCAGGAAGCAGAGGAAATTTTTTCAACAAACTATTCTCTAGCAAGCGCCTTGCATCATTAAGATGACTGTGTCATAACGACCGAAATCGCTTTACGTGCGTTTAGAAAATGCTTATCAGCATGTTCAACAATTAAAATCGTCGTTTAATGGCGCGACCGTTCGCAGTTACTTACCTATGCCTATGTCTGGAGAACGTTTATTTTTCAAAATAGGCAATTATTCATCTTTGAAAAGAAACATTTTTTCCTATCTTTACGTTAAAGTGTTTTATAAGAAAACTACTGACTTTAAAATCAGAACTTCAGAGGAAGATGCATGTGTTTATACAGATTTCCATGGACTGGATTGTGTGTTTAGATCACGCATTTAATAGAATCTTCTTTAGATTTTTAAACGTTGTATGTAAGGCACGCACGGAGAGGGAGGCGCAATCTAAAAAGTTAAAGCAAACACATTGCTCAAGTATAAGGTAGCAGTAATTTCCGTGTATAATTGAACTTTTTCTCCCTATAAAGGACAGTTTATTCACAATACTATAAGATAACACAAAAGGGCAAAGCGTCCGAGGTGTTTTGAACTGGCCATCTGTATTTTGGTTATCAAGGGTCTAGAGTAACATCAACGTTTTCTTAAAAATGACTCAACTTATTATCCTCAGATTAGAAGAACTTGGCTTGGGTAATTTTGTAATAAATAACGTTCCTATGCAAGCCGCAACGGAAGCATACATTGGACTTTAGAAAACTCGGCACTAAAGTGTTTCTTAAGCGACAGGACCTAGTCTTACTCTTGGTAAGTGCAAACTCTCTTGCTCACAAATTTAACATCCAACCTTAAAATTACATGGTAGAAATCTGTAATTTGTCTGGCGATATAACGGTGGTGTCTGTACAAGCTTTTTTATTCTACAGTCTTTAACCACAGGTCTTACGTTTTTCGTAACACCTGCTAATGACATATTGCCGCACTTATTAAATGCCAGCTATACATTTGTTGTAGTAACATAAGGAAATAGTTCTTTTGCTCTTATATTTTGTTTTTTCCGGATGCTTTTACTGTTTAAATAAAGCCCCACGCGTTTTCAGCTCAGTACCTAGAAGCTCAGTGTAGATTTAACGCCCTGCCCAGTTGACGTGCTCTATCTGGTGTGGCAAGGTCATTTACTTCCATTTAGCATACGCCCAGTGACGTTGCTTCATGCGACAGCAACCGCGTGAATGATTTATTTTAATCAGAGAAGACATGCGCACTAAACTGATTTCCGGCCCTTACTCGTCAGGACGCTTGTAATGTTGAAACTGTGCGCTGATTTGTTAGCAGATGGCAAAGCGTTCGATGCAGCTGCGTTTAAACGAACGGATTTATGCACTACGGAGTCAGCATTCCTTACTGTGTACACACTTTGCAATATGCCGAAACACTTCATATTTTCAGCCGATTGTGACTGTTTTAGGCGACCCTATTTCGCACACGGAAATTCTATTTTATAATCGAACATCAGAGTGTGGTTTACACTCACAAAAAGGTAAACTGCAATTAACGCCGTCTCCTTATGCGAAATGCTGTTTTTATTTTTCAAAGACCATACTTTCCTACGAATTATTCATTAGTCAATACACTGAACTAGATGCCGCGAACATAAGTGTCAGAGAAAAATACAGGAGCGATGCCAAATGTTAACTCACAGACATATCCGATTGGCCGGCATGAAACTAAAATATCGATTTGTAGGCACGTTCGCATTTTTGGTTGTTATTTCCCATTTGATAAACGTCTGATGACGACTTGTGGAACCTGTGTCAAACATTTAGGGAATAAAGTTCGCCATATTTCCCTAAGGGACAGGGAAAATGTCCGGTTCTATTTCATATTCCTAGTGAAACCACAAACCCAGGTTGCATGATCGACATTCGACGCCAGGCCAGTTAATTATGCAGCAGCGCCGTAAAAACGAGAACAGTAGGTGGGCTAACTGATGAAATGTCAATCAAAAGTTCCGAAATGAGTTTTCATTCCTTAAGGACGAATTAAGTAGGGTTGTAAAACTAGTCAACCTGCAACAGAAATCTATAATATTTCGGTGATCTCAGGATGCCGGCTTTCGAACATCCTCTCTTCCGGCTGCACGCAAAAACAACACTTCGTAAAAAACGACTGCTTAAGTAGCACCAATTTCTCTCATTGAATTTCGATGCTCTTAAGAAATTTAATTGTAATTCATGGAAGAAATGCAAAAACGTATTTCTTCTTTAACTCATCTTGTAAAACGTTACGTCTTTTTCAATGTTATACTCGAAGGAAGGATATAAATCGATTCTAAAAAAGCTTCCAGTTCCCGACTTATTTTGAAATCGCTCTACAGTTACACATGGATTTAGGGTCTCTTCACCACAAGCCATATATTTTCAGCTTACGGAAAAGCACACTTTTCTCTACGGTAATAAAGGGGGACCATATAGGATTCATAAAATGTAGCAGTAAATTTGATCCATATTGTCTGCTTTACAAGCCACATTGGTAAATAATGTTTTATGAACGGCCATTTCACGGTATTTAAAGGCCCTCAATATGGAACTTTTTAAAACCTAAATGTGTCCCTTTTTCGAGTATAAAATTAGAAAAAGACGTAAGTTATTATCAAAGGGAGGAACAAAAAAACATGTTTATGCATGTTTTCCATGAAAGATGATTATCTTCCTTAAGGGCATCAAATAATCAACGAGAAAAATGCATGCTACATAAGTAGTCGTTTTTTTCAGTGTCGGTTTTGCATGCGGCCGGAACGAATTTCATTCACAAACCGAAATTCTGTGGTAACCGAGATATTATAGAATTATGTTGCAGGCTGACTAGTATTACATCCCTACTTAACTAATCTTTTCAAAACAAATACGCATTTTAGAATTACGGTTGACATTTTATGAGTAAGGCTATTTACTTTAGGCTTACATTACGCCGACCGACCTTAAAAGGACACTAAATAACAGCTAGCAGTTAATGCTTTAAAAGTGGTTTCCCGATATAGACAATAAACAGTTCTTTTCTACTTACTTTCAAGCACCTGACATTTTTAAGCCAACCTTACATCCGGTGCTCATGTTTGTGTTTATATAAACTGGCGTCCATTACTGTAAAGACGCTTAGCGTCGTCATTCTGGCAATCTCGGCCCGCAAGCAATTCCATTTTAAACTTTGGAAGAAAAATATCGATTTTTCTTGAAGCATAAGTTACGATTAATATAACTGTTAGGAAACGGATATGCAACGCATTGCTTTTTAATGCACGAGTATAAAGCATACTTGATGTTTATGAGTGCCTGATCCATACAAAAGATTCCGCTTACTTTTCCCCTATTCTAAACTGAGCTACAGTTGCTGCTGTATTCTGGGTGATTTTTTAACGTCCGTCCAACTTTTGACCATATTTCTACTTGTCACGTGAGGAAAGGGCGTGTAACTGTTACCTACGCATCTAACTGCTAAGACGAGAATTTTCTGGTCAGGCAAATATACTTCTTGTCCCAGTGATCGCATCTTCATTTTCTGGTTTATCGGTTTCGATAGGGTAGTACAATATTAGGAGCAAGTTTCAGAAGACGCGCCAGGAATCTCACTCGTCCCATTGTGCCTTAAGGGTTCTCTCTCCAGCCCAACCAGCAGCCGCACAGAGGAGAGTGATTTCCATAGCGCGATCGGTGAGGGCCATCCTACCATTCACCAAGTAGGCGGTCTTTGATCATTTTCACCTCGTTCGTATTCCTGGCAAAATGTCATCTGAAAGTCTGTTTGAAAAAAATCGAATATCGTATAAAACAGCTTGCAAGCAGCATTGCAAAACAGCAGAAGCAGTAGCGTAGGCGCTTTTGTCCGAGATTTCACGATAAGGAGTTCAAAGAGTACACTTTGACGAAGCGTGAGACGCTCGCCTGCAAATATTTATCGAAAGCTTCGGCGAATACCACCGATGATGTAGTACCAAGTAGGAACAACGTTCAGCGAATAGGCTTGGCAGCAGGCAACTTCATTAAAGCATGTAAATAACAAATGTCACATTTTTTATGACAGGAAATTTTCTTCGGATTGTTAAAAAATTTGTAACATGGTCCATGTAAAGATCCAAAAAATAAAGTTCAACTGACAACATGATTGCCTAAGCGACGTTTAATTAAGGCACAAAGTTCGAATTTATGGTTATGCAGGAAAGAATAATAACCAGAAGAGCATAATTCGGTTTTAAAAAGTTTATAATTGTGAGATTTTTATGATACCGTTAAATGGCCGTTCATAAAACGTCATGTATCTGCATTTACGAATGTGGCTTGTAAAGGTAACAATATTGCTCAAATCCACTGCTTAATTTTACGAACCTCATATGGTCTCCTCTTAACACCGTCGAGAAATGTATGGTTTTCCGTACACGGAAAATATACAGCTTGTAGTTTTAAGACTCTGAATGCAAGTGTAGCAGCAGGTCGGGTTCAAAATTATTCGGGAATTAAAAAGTTTTTTAAAACTGAATTATACTCTTCTTTTGAGTATGAAATTGAAAGAAGACGTGATTTTCTACCGAATAAGTAAAAGAATGAATATTTTTATGCATGTTTTCCATGAAATATAATTGCATTTTTAAGGACATTAAAAATCAATGAGAAAATTACATGCTACTTAAGTAGTCATTTTTTGCAGAGTATAGATCTTGCATGCAGCTGAAAACAAGTTCTTTCGAATGCCGACACCCTGAGGTAACTGAATCATTATAGACTTATGCTGCATTATGATTAGTTTTACAACACTACTTAATTTATCTTTTCGAAACGAGAACGCATTTCGAAATTTTGGTTAACATTTCATGAGTTCTCACATCTACTGTATGTCTTAATTTCGAATGCTGACTCCACAAGTAAGTGGCCTCGTCGGAGGACAGCCATTACCTGACTGTGCAGATGACTTGATATTATGTCGGACACTTTTCAAATTAACCGTTTTGTGCATTACAGTGTTCACTTCTTACCCTCTCTTGCAAAACCCAATCGATCTACGTAAAATTACCGAAGGTATCACCGAAAAAAGATATTCTTTCAGCTTTGGGACGCATGAATAGGTTTTTGTCCGCGCACGTTCAGCGAACCTGGGGTGATTATTGGCTGGCAAGTCAGAAGAATTGGGCCTACTAACTTCTGCTTCCATACTGGGCCTTCCCTGCTCAAAACTGTTTCCGGGAAAGACCTCGTCGTTATAGATCAGTGCCTCTTTTATGAGTATCTTATGACCTATATGCATGAAGCAAGGATAGCAGAGAAGAACAAATCACCTAGCACACCCTTTCTGGATCGAAATTTGAAGAGACACCCGTTTTGCTTGCTTCTCATCGCCCTCAACTCCTACCTGAGTAGACGAAATGGGCGGTGTTCTGTTGAATTAAATGTGAAACATAGCAAAGCATAATAAATACGCCTCGACCGGCAGACAGAAGAAAGTATCCGATGCGCTGAATACGCAGATCTTCGGTGCGCAAAATAAATTCCTTCAGGCAATGCAAATTTCATGGCTTAAGTCGACCGACGGAAACTCCGCGGGCAGACTAGATCACGTGAGTTGTCCTAGGACTTTCGCAATGTCACCCACCCCTCACTCCCCTTGTCTGGCCACAGTGGTGTTTCACCCTCACCTGGTCATAAAACCACAAGACACGTAGTCCACGCGACTTGAGAACCGACTCAGTTGTAAAGTCGGTTTATTATTTTGCTGAATTCTTGAGTGACCACATACTGCGTACACCAGACTATTGCGTGAGGCTGTCAGGGCGAAATATATTCTGAGTTTCTAATTCGATGTGGAGATATCAGTGGATGCGTTTAAGGTCCACCACTGTCCTTCCTACGACGTTGAGTTTAACGCTGCGGTTGCTTCTGAATTTCAAAGCCAGACATGAGCGACGATGTCCGTTTTTTAGTAAATTAATTTGATTGTAAAACTGAACATATATTTATTTCCTGAATAAAAGTGCACCAGTTTGTCATTAGGCCACACTAGAACATCTTTAGAAAACTGATCGCATCTTTTGATATTTATCCTAGGCGTCAAAAGCACAAAGTTGCATCAAATGCCAAACTTAAGATCATCATAGGGGACGCAAATATGCCTCCCTGTCCGGTCACTCGTTTACCAAGTGCACTTACAGTAGGTGAGCTAATTCATGAAATGTCAACTGAAATTGCGAAATGCGCTATCGTTTCGAAAAAATTAATCAAGTAGGGTTGTAAAACTAGTCAGCCTGTAACATAATTCTAGAGTAATTCAGTTACTTCAGTTTGCCAGCTTTCTCAAGAACCTCCTCTTGGCTGTATGGGCAAGCTACACTCTGTAAACAATGAATAGTTAAGTAGCATGCATTTTTCTCTTTGACTTTCGATGCCCATAAAAGTCCAATTTTATTTCAGGGACAAAATGCACAGAAATGTTCATCCTTTCGCTCCTTCGATAGAAAATCACGTTTTCTTTTTGTTTTATACTCGACAAAGGGACATAATTTGGTTTTAAAAAGTTTCAAATTGTGAGACATTTTAATACCGTAAAATGGCCGTTCATAAAACTCTATGACTTTGCATTTACCAATGTGGCTTGTAAAATTAACAATATGATTCAAATCCGCTGCTAAATTTTATGAACCCCATTTGGTCTCCTCGTAATACCGTGGAGAAGTGTGTGGTTTTCTGTACGCGGAAAATACATGGCTTGTAGTTTGAAAACCCTGAGGCCAAGCGTAACGGTCGAGCGGGTTCAAAATTATTCCGGAATAGGAAATATTTTTGAAAACCGAATTCTACACTTCAGTTGAGTATAAAATTGAAAGAAGGCGTAGGTTTCTACTGACTAAGTGGGGAATGATTATGTTTATGCATGTATTCCATGAAATATTTTTGGACTTTTATGGGCATCGAAAAGCAAAGAGAAAAATGCATGCTACTAAAGTGGTCATTTTAAAGGTTATAGTTTTCACATGTAACCGAAGGGAAGTTTTTTCGAAAGCCGGTATCCGGAGGTTACTGAATTATTACAGAATTATATTGCACGCTGATTAGTTTTACAACCGTATTTAATAAATCCTTTCGAAACAAAATCGCATTTCGGAATTTCAGTTGGCATTTCATGAGTTAGCTGACCTACTGTAATTTTAGCGCGCTGACTACACTCTTCGTCCATTCTTGTTAATTAAAACCTACGTTTGCCTTCTAATTCTGAAAAAAAATGCCCTGTGATGTTCAGAAACTTTTACCCGCGGGTGACGTTAGCCGAAATGCATTTCTTGTATGAGATTTTAGTCTTGGCTGAAACCAGATACTGCGTAATGCGCACAGCTTACTACAACCCTGAGGTATACTTTCTGTGAATTTTGTTTACAGGTTAACAACGGCGTAACCTGTGGTGTAGATGGTTTGACAAATTTGAACTATGGAGACGTATGCCGATTTGAGAAAGTGTTGGAAACAAAGCATACTTATGGAAAGCCGTACCAAAGACACACACGCTACGTGTGCTCACTTACTTATTCACCCTCTGCAAACAATCAAATCCAGAAGGTCGTAATTACTCTAGTATTTTTCCACCTCCTGAACTTTGAACATTCTCGGTTGCACATACAGGGAGGCGGCAGTTTAAAATCATTTACTTAAATAAGAAGCATATTTCTTTGCAGAAAGCGTCCGCATGAGTTCATTATTTGCGTCTGCTTGTTCTCCGAAAAAGACATGCTTTGGAGCCAGCAGTAGCTTCTAGGGCCATCGATGAATGGTAGTTGCATATATAAAAGCGTCACCCAAGTACCTAGGGGGGCTGGAACCGGTCGCAATCGCTCCTTCGACAAGTATATTGCCCTTTGAGGAGCATTTAATCCTAGGACTCAAAAAGCATCTACTGAAAATTGACCTTAACTAATCTCGGACCCGTTCACCTGCGGCCACCCAACTGACCTTAGGTCGGACACGCGTGCGCCGTCAGAGCCGCGGCCGACCATGAGCCACTCAAGTACGCCATCCCTCGGAGTATACAACACGGCAGCTCGACTGTCGATCAGACAATGCCCACCGTGCTCACCACAGCCGTGTTGGCGCAGGGAAGATGAATTTCGGGTGAATTAGTTCATGTTGATAGTTGACTAATGCTGCATCCAGGGCTTTTTTTGGTAACAACCGGGAGATGGCACCCAATAAAATCCGTTACCTAGAAATAATACTTTTAACAGTGGACTCAAACGCCTTCAGGCTATATTAGCGGTTGCAGGCCTACTTTTACGCACTACTTGGACGTTCCGCGACAGCCTAACATGAGCTGGCCGACCGAACATCGTAGGAGGTTACATGGATGATGATCGCTGTTACCCAACCTTCCCCATCTTTACACACGTACACCTGAATTTACGGCATACATTCACATTATGGCAGTTTATTGCAAAACAAAATCACTTTTAAATAGGACAAGTCTGCACAACATGGGACAGGAACAGTTCCCAGGCATCTGTCAAAGACATGGCATTGAAACGAAACCAAAGACGATACTGTACTTCGTCTATGTGAGCCCAAACAGCTCGACCACATACAGGGCCTCCTTCGTGGAGTTTCCTTTTCAGTCTACTCCAGTATGCCTCAATGTCATTGGTGTGCCGTCCGGTGGTAGGGTCCTTGAAGTTCTTTGTGTGGTTAACAGAGAAATGCAGATAACCTTCTGAGGGAAGACGATCATACGCCTTCCACTCGTCCGTTACCACTATACTGCCTTTGACGACCCATTTTGTAATGACGGAAAGGACAGCGGGCCAACTTCGATCAGTAACCCATTCAAATAAGCCTTTCGTTGGCCTGTCCCGTAAGACAGGCTGCTTTGGTTAGGCGAATTTTTTTGGGTGCCATCTCCCGATTGTAACCCTTTTTTCCCCTCTTACCATTCCGAGTTAGGACGACCGGAGGTGGAATCAGCCGCGGATGGCTAGCGCGTCACGTGCGTGCACCTTGGCGTGCCTGGATAGATTCGCATCCTTAATAACACCAGCCGGGCCCTGATCTGAATCACGTGGCGGCTCAGCGCATCCGCCGTGTGGCCCGTTTTAGGGCGCAAGGCGCACCAAGCAGAACAACATTTGGACAAATCTATAAGCTCAACGGCCGCCACTTTGCCAATAGAAGCGAAGAGACGAGTCCCAGGAAGTAGTCTTGAAGAAGGAGACACGATCGCCGGGACAAGAGCTTTATTAGCCTGACGTTTCGGATCCATCATCAGAGACAAAAAAGCAGAAACGGTTGGTTGTTGCACAAGGGGCTGCGGTATTTATAGGATACAGTAGCCATGCTACCGCCGACATTCGAGTCGATAATTGCTGCAATTTCATCACGTGCGTTGGATGCTGGTGTGATGATTGCTCGACCATCTGACGCATCGACCCCGGTGTTGGGAAAAGTGTTCACCTCTGCGAAGTTTCAGTACGGAGTATGGAATGGAAACATCCTTGCACTTGTTTATGGACTGGAGGCCAGTAAACCATGGAGGCAATAATCACACCAAGTGCGACAATCCCGGATGGAGGGGGGAGCCGTGAATGTTCATAGGTATGCGGTAGCATGGCTACTGCATCCTATAAATACCGCAGCCCCTTGTGCAACAACCACCCGTTTCTGCTTTTTTGTCTCTGATGATGGGTTCGAGTAGGAATCCGAAACGTCAGGCTAATAAAGCTCTTGTCCCGGCAATCGTGTTTCCTTCTTCAAGGCCGCCGCTTTCTTCCTCTAGGGCATGACTAAGCAATGTCATTATACGACTTGGTCCTGCTAGTACAGTGCGTGACCGATCTGGTGAAATTTCGGCCGAAATTCTGAACTTCCTTTTCGATTAGGAAGGATTACTTAGGTGGGATAATAATGTTGCTTATGAAACAACATAATCCCCTAATAATTCGGACTCGCTAGGATGTTGGCTTTTGAATGCACATCATTTCCACCTCCCGTAGAAGCTACATTTGGAAAAAATGACTACCTGTGTAGCATGTATCTTTTACATTGTTTTTCTACGGTCTTTTAAATTCAAATATATTTTATGAGTAATACGTAAAAATATGCTTTATTTTACTCGTTTCGTAGTAAATAGCATCGCCTTTACATTTTATGCCCAAAGAGAGCGTGTATTTAGGTTTTAAATAAGTATATAGTTATGAGGTTTTAAGATCGTGCGATGTCCATACATACAGCGTCGCACATCTCCGTTTACCAATGCTCCTCGTGAAATGTACAACTTAGTCCACATTCATTACAAAATTTGATGAGCTCAACACGGTATCTTCTCAAAGGCAAAGAGGAATATAAGATTTTTATTGTGTGGAAAGCATGCACCCTGCAGAATGGAATCGCTAAATGGTAATGCAGCCATTGATCTAACCCAAAATTATTGGGGAATGGGAAACATTTTCAGAGCCTAAATCCACTCTTTCTTCGGGTATAAAAACTTAAAAAGGTGTTATTTTCTATCAAACAAGTTAAAGGAAACATATTTTGTGCATTTCATCCATGACAAATATTTGAATATATAAGACCATCGAAAATCAATGCAAAAAATACATGCTACGCAGGTAGCCATTTTTTATCCAGTGTGTCTTTTATAAGTAATCGAAAGGAAGTGCATTCAAAAGCCAACGTCCTAGCGAGTGCGATACTATGGGAATATATGGCTTGATAAGCAACGTTACAACCCCACCTAAGTCACGTATCCTAATCAAAAACGCATTTCAGAATTTCGGCCAACATTTCATCAGATTGGACATACATTGTAACCACTAGCGCAAGAAGACTGAGTACAAATCACATCTGTCTCCGGTTTACTCAGTAGCATCTTTCATCTCGCGACTGTGAATCCCCAATCTCCATTATCTACAGTATACGCCGCATGAATACCTCTTCTGAGGGTTCGAACATTACCGTTAGGATGCAGACTTGAATATAGAATATATATATATAGAATAGCAGTACGAAATTTGTGAAAGGATGAAGAGGCTAGAACGTGATCAATGCTTCGGATCTTTAATTCATTGGTTAGGGAAATTTGCGAGTTCTGTGTTATCCGTCTGTTTGGGTTTTATGTGTCTCGGGACGGTAAGCATCAACGTCAACTATACCGGTAAACTGATCTATTTCGGGTACACCAAGCGGCGTGCGATTGAAAGTACAACGAACGGTTAAGAGCCTCCAATCTGCCCGATAGTTTTAGTGCAAGCAATAGGGCACTGTAACGTTAAGCATTTTGGCTAAAAGTTCTGTGACCTCCATCGGCAGCTTATGTTGTACTATATATGCATATATATGTGAGCAAGAGACGGTGTGTCTGTCGGCTACATGAATAATTCAATAGCGCCCTGTCCGAACCGCGATGAGAGCTTGCTTTTTGATCCGAACGACCTCTCCGCAAAGACTGCGATGCTAACTATTTTACGTGGAAGTACATGAGTTAATTGCATTGGTACAGTCAGCTGATTGCATAATAATTAGAAGGAAAGGTTTTGTAAACGAAACCACAGGAGCGAGAGTACATGCATGCAAAATTTAGAGGAAGCATTGCTAAACTACTTCTCAGGTTGTTTACAAAGGCTTGTGAAAATAAATGTTGACTGTTTTGGAGTCAGTAGAAATAGAGTATTTTCGGTCATTAATATTTGCACAAAAATATCTCATTAGTGTTGTGTCGATGATCGCAAAGGCCTTATTTTTAATGAAAAGTCATTAGAATAAACACCGGAGAAAGCGGATTTATGCAAGCAAAGTCAGCAAAATTATCGCTGACTTCGAAGACGTGCTATCAATCTTCGTACGCAACCACAGCACTCACATATTCAGTGCTTAGGCCGACCGTGTTAAGTATGACAAGGACCAGGAAATTTAAATAATTTCTTTGTTAGTTGTTTTTCATCGCATCAGCCAACTTTACCGTGTTAAGCTGAAATTGGTTGTCCGTCTGTCTTGGCTAAGATTTTCCCACAAATGTGATTTTTGTTCGTCATCGCGACTGCCGTTCATAATCTCCTATCTGTCCATTAAGGCGAGAGAGAGAGGGAGAGAAGAGTGTCATCGTTGGAGGGAGAATACTGTTTGTCTGCCAGTTCGGATTATCACACCAGTCCATCACTCAAGGCAGCTATAGATAAGGGTAATGGACACAGGAAGGACGCAGCATTTATAGGACACAGTTAGTATGCGACCCTTGTCACAAATAGCAACTTCCGGACTCATCGGCGATGGTCGCATTGTACGCAATGATTCCCTGTTCATCCATACGCAGGTTGCTTTATGTCACAATGTCATTAGCCTCGTAACTTACAGGCATGGCATTTACCTGACAACCTTAATTACCAGTACATTCCATGGCAGCAGTGTTCATTCGCGTCATCCCATGTGGGCAATGACAGAGGAGATGAGAGGAAGTTGGGTTTGTTAATAAACTCCAGACTGGTGTGATTTTCTGCAATGATGTATCAGGGCGGAATTACAAAATTCAGCCAAAAGACAGCAATAACCGTATCTCCTGGTTGTTAACTGCCTCTTGAAACTCGCTTTTTTGTTACTATCGGCAAACTGCCCATCGTTAAGTCTGCCACCCTTGGTCGTTGGACCGCAAAGACCGCGTGTACATACTCGCTAGCCGCCTCTTTCCCAAAACTCAATCAAACCCCTTCGTCCTGTCCATTCTAAAGGGCAGAATTTAAAGTCAGAGTCGAAGATATCTAGCTTCCTTCACACTGGTCATTTGCGAGGCAACTTATTCTCTATATTGGGAATTCTACTGGCCCCTTCATGGAAAAACAGTGCTCTGTCCTCCATTCTATGAATGCATTTTCATCTTCATAAGCAAACTCTAATGAACGCTTCCCTGACCGCTGGCACTCAGAAGCCTTCCTGTCTTTTTGACCCAGACCTTATTATTCCTTTTTTAAAAATAACAGGCAAGTGCTGTTTTAATCTGGTCTTACCTCAAACAAAAACACAATTTCCTCATGTTTGCTGAAAAACGTCTGCACTCTATTTGGAGGTTGAATGGTTGTCTCCCTCATTTCACATCTAGAAGTATGGGCGTGAGCTGTTGGACTGAACGACCTCACACCTAACATTGGGAGATGTCCACGACATTTGCGTCTAAATAACAGTGTGAGATCTTGAGGGAAAACTCTCCGAGTAGTAAACTTAACGATTTTATCCACAGCAAGACAAACACCTATATTTGGTCTGAGTCTCCGAAGCCAAGGTCGTCTGCTAATTATGCGAGGGCACTTTTAGATCCTTAAGTGGACATCTTTTGAAAATCCAGTCAAACTGTTACTAGCCTTTACATTTTACCACATATGTATATCGAACGTATTGTACCGTACTCTGACCAAGGTTCTAAATAAAAGCCCAGACAGGTGTTTCGCCGATATTCTGCCGCTGCGTGACACAGCTGCGAGGGGTTCGGCTCTTCAGTGGGACCCCCAGCCTTCTCTAGCGGTTTCTGCTATATGAACTCCAGAGAATAATCAGGTGAATAATTTCAGAAATTAATCAGTGCAGGACTTGGAGTTAAATCTCCGGGACATGACTTTTTAGGGTCAGAGCCGAAATTTCAAGGAACATTTGAGTCGAAGACAACTGACTACTGCGGAATAACCAAGTAATACCTACGTTATATTCAGACACATGTTTCGCCGTTATTCTGCCGCTGCGTGACACAGCCGCTTGAGGCTCGGCTCATCGCGTACCCATACTCGCGCATGCGTTTTGGGACCAAACGGTATGGGGCAGTTCTCCCATGTCAGTTGATATATGCTGATAAACCAGTCACCTGCATCAGTAAATGCTTGTAGTTTCCGAACTACTGCAAATATCCTACAGGACGTCGACCTGTTAATAGAAGAGTATCAGTTTCCGCTGCGGGAAACAAATCCCCCACATGTTAGTGGGCTTGCGGATGAGGCCGGGACACATTCGCGAGGATCGCAAGTCTTGCTGAATGCAAAAGCGCCTTTGATAAACGGTTAAGCTCGAATGAGCTTACGAGAACAATAAGCTATTATTACGCGACAAGAGATCGTGTGGCTGATATATTCGAGGTGAATTGTGTGCTTCAACCGCCAGCGGTAACCGGTAGGTAACGTCTTAGACAGTTAGAGCTTCAGGTCTAAAGGGTGTTACGTTGGGTTAAAAGCACCCCAGCAATAATGGGAATATTAATGTGAGATCTTGAATTAAATATCTCCAGGCAGAACGCCCAAGCATGTTTCCTGCGACAAGAAAAGATAACGTTCATATACTTGAATGCGCACAGACATTTGGGAGGAAGATAATATTCATTACAATGTACTTTTGATAGTTCTCGGGGCACGAACTGGCATTGTGCGTTTCACCCATGTCAATCGTTGAACTCTTTTGGAACAGTCGCCTACATCGGGACATGGTTTTAGTTTCGGATTTGCTGAATGTACTCAACAAGGCCTCGACCTGTTAACAGAAGGGTATAAATTTAAGTTTTGAGAATACAATAATTCCGAGAGCAAGCGTCGTAGATGACAATGGGTTTGCAGACGGCAGTGATAACCCACTGGTACAGATCAAAAGTCTCCCTTAATAAAATAGCCTCTTTGAAAGTGGTTAATTTTGAATGAGTTAACGTGAACAATAGGTTATTTATATACGGCAAGGGATTCCGTGTCAGCTGTATTTTAACCCTGCGGTCACGGTGACTTACAACTTTCACTCGGCAGCGATAACCGGTAGTTGCAGAACTTAAGGAACGAGTATAATTAGGTTTTAAAAAATTTTTCTAATTGCCGAAAAATTTTGAGCCTGACCATTCGTTGCATTAGCGCTAAGTGACTACACTCTACAAGGCGCATGCGTTCCGTGTAAAGAAAATCCCGTATTTTTATATGTCTTTAAAGAGATATCATACAGGGTCCATAAAATTTTAAAATGGATGCGGACCATCTTGTACATCTCATGAGGAGCAGTGGTAAACGGCCAGGTACGATGCTATGTGAATGGACATATCGCGGTCTTAAAAAGTCTCATAATAAGAAAAATTTTTTAAAACCTAATTATGCCCCTCCTTAAGTATAAAATATAAAGAAGACGTGATTCTCTATTGATTGACTAAAAGCAAGCATATTTTTTGTGGTTTCTATAAAATATATTTGAACTTGCAAGACCATCGAAAATCAATGGTAAAAATGCATGCTACTTCAGCGGTCACTTTTTACCGAGCACGCTTTCTACAGGAGACTGAAAAAAAGTGCATTTAAAGGCCGACATCCTGCCGAGTCCGAAATGTTATAACAGTATGCCTTAAGATAATCAGTATCACAACCGCTACCAAGTAATCCTCCCTAATCGAAAACGCATTTCAGAATTTCAGACAACATTTCATGAGATAGGTCACGCACTGTAACTGCGTACTTTAGGCCTCTGCCGATGCTAGGAGTATGGTGAGCAATTAAATATCAGTTAAATTTTTGTGCATTTCTAAATCAAAAAATAACATTCCTTAAAAGGAAAGGGACCCAGCATGCACGGCCTGTTATCTGTCGACATCAAATATTTAACATAAATATTTGATATGTTTTAGCCCACAAGTTATCAACAATCGACTACTACTCGTGTTTTACCGTGTCTGCGTGTGGGTCGAATGCAGCCGCTGTGATTAATTATGGAATTTTGTTTACCCTTCTAAGACTCGCGTGTTTCCGGGTCCATACATACCCATTCCTGTCATTATGCTTATGTCTATTCGGTATTTCACCTCGCCGTTTGCTTGTCAGAGTCGGTTTGTGCAAAAGTCCCCATTCCGCAACACAATTAGCCTGCGGTACGTGCGACATGAAAACTGACAAACGCTGATATATTTACCGGTCTGTTTTCAATTTCTCCTAGATTCACATGGCTCAAGTCCCTAGATTGGTCTACTGGTCGGTTAATTCTAGAGCAGAAAACGAAGATGCGATCACTGGATGAAGAGATTTAATGGCCTGACGTTTCAGATTCTCACTCGAATCCGTCATCAGAAACAATCGCAGACGGAGGTGACGGTGGCAAAAAGAGTGCCGTATTTATAGCACGTAGCTGCCGCGGGATCATATGCGCTCTGTAATTAGCAGCTCTCGCAATCACCGCTGGGATCGTAATTGATGCGGTGGTGACACTTCAGTTCGAGTTGTTAACTATCGTGATTTTGGAAAGCCGAAATCGACCATTAGGTGCCTAGCAATGAGGCCAGAAGACCCGTTTGGAGTCGTTTACCGGATCTAGTGCAGTTGAGGACAAAGCAACTACGTAGGAGAAACTGGAAGATTACTCCGTACGCGAATTGCCGAGTACGCAGAAGCAGTGAGGTGAGCAGACGCTAGCTCTCAGGTGGCGGCTCATTCGACGGTACCCGGCCATATTTTCAAATTTCAAGAGGCCGAGATCCTCGCAAGGTGTGATAATCGCGTGAGCCGCGAGCTGCTCGAGTCACGGTTCTCAGGCCAGCAATCCATCAACAAGTGCAATTACCTCCCGGAACCATATTTCGTGCTGAGATTTTCCCTGGACAGGGGAATCAGTCACGTGGAAAGGGCGCGGGCGTGCAATTATCACGGTGACAGTGAGCCAATTTGCTGAGCAATCGTCACACCAACATCCAGCACACATGACGAAATCACGATCATTAACGACTCGGACGCGGACTGACAAACCATCATCGCATCAATTACGACTCGAGCGGTGATTGCGAGAGCTGTTATTTACTTTGCGCGTATGGTCCCACGGCAGCCACGTGCTATAAATACTGTACTCCTTGTGCCACCACCTCTATCCGTGACTTCTCTGGTGATGGATTCCAGTGAGAAACTGAAACGTCAGGCCAATAAATTTCTTCCTCCAGTGATCGCATTTTCGTCTTCTGAACTGCTACCTGCAACTCACCTGTTCGCTTTTATCAGTAATTCCAGAGCTTAATTATTGTGCCGCATTACGTTTGTGGCGGCCTTAATGATGGATGTACCCGGCGCGCATCAGTTGGAGGGCCAAATAACGCTTAGCAGGACTCAGGTAGCAATAACCGCTGTCTGGAACCGCTGGCAACGAAGCTGGATAGCAGTGAGAAAATGAGACGGTGAGCAAGTACACCGAACATCGCATGGATGCCTATCAGACACAAACTGACAGTTTCATCTTCTTTGCCGTCCATTATCTGTTGTCGTGCGGTATGCGAATAGTCTTCATTTAGTCCTCGTTGTGTCCTAAAATTGCATGTTTGTTCGGCGAAGTTTGAGTTCCATCAACTGCTTCATGGTCGCACTGAATAGCGCGCGTACTCTTTTGAATCAATTCGTGAAACCTCACCTTTAGGTTAACATTACAGGAAGGATTGTTTTACACTCTTGCTAGGGAATAACATCCGCGGATGAGAGCTAATGTCTGATCTTAGTGCGTTCTCTCAAGGCGCTTTTGTTTATCGTGTTTTACAGCACCCCACACCTAAATATCTATGCGTGCATTTAACTCTGAAAGTAGGTTTCGGTGTGGATTTGAACGGTCAAAATAATGCGGCCCTTATTTCCGTGATAAATGGAGTTTTCTAAAATTGCCAGCCGAACGTCAAATATTCAGGCGTAAATTTCAGCAAAGTCACTTTTAAACCTTTTACTAATTACAACTTTGTGAGTCTGTGGCCGCTAACTGCTAAAGTCTGCGCGTTTTTAAGTATAGTTGTCTTACAGTTTGCTTCCTATGTCAGTGTTCAGGATTATGTCGTCGTGTCAACAGCTGACACACATTTTAATTCAAGAACCACGTCGTCTGCAGAACCGATTTTTCTAAAAGCATACTGATGCAAAGATCGGTATAAGTAAGCTGCTTGCCTTGCAGGAGCTATACCCAAATCTTTTAAATATGGTTCGGCGCATAAAATAAAGCAATCAAAATGCATGCGTAGGTTAGCGTTTTTGTACATACAAACGAGAGTCTAAAAGTAATATCTTATACAAAAAGCACTGCTGCTTATTTACTCAAGTTTATCACTAGTCCTAATTGACATATAATTGCGCGAACGCTGACTAAAATATTTTAATCACAGTACGTTACGGTTGTAAAATGAAGTTGCCTGAGAAGCTCAGTGATTGAACGGATTTCTGTAAACGCAGCACTAACTGATTCCATCAGAATACATGATCTGATGCTCGTTCTTTTATGGCGCCGTATGGAATGGCGGCCGCACATTTTTTCCATAAAAAGTTTACTATTAACAAAATTAATTATGTTCTGAAGTACTAAATGTTTTGACGATCTGTCACTATTTGATGCCATCTGTATTTTCTGTAAAATAGGGTGTGCTCATCAACAGTTTCCAGGGCTATTGAAACCCTAGCTAGAAAGGTACGATTTCGCGCTCTCTTCGAGCAGTCCTCTTGATTGATATTCTGTCCTCTAGAATTCAAACTATATGCCAAAGTCCTCCCAAAGCCTGAGCCTTATGACCTGGGCTTTTTCATACGAGTCATACAGAATTAAACTACTGTAAATCCCCGACTTAAGGGCATTGTGGACGGCTGTCTTTAATATATATATATATATATATATATATATAGTGGATTTTCAGATATATTTGGTAATATCCTTTGTTTTTTACACAGATAACTAGAGGCAGTGATTCCTCAATTTGTGCAGGGAAAATTGTTAGTTTTTGTAGTAGGTATTTGATACTCTGCTAAATCTGACCTTTCTCAAACAGAGCCTAAAGACAGCATATAATGGAACTTCGTCACTTGCGCTATCCGACTGGATTACTGCATTTAAATGTTCATTCCTGAATTGCAATGAGTGACCGATCTCAGGAAGTGTTGGCTGGAATTCTGAAATGCGTTTCCGATTAGGAAGGATTACATAGGTGCGGTTATAATCGTATAATATTTCAGACTTGACAGACGTAAGCTTATGAATGCACTGTTTTGCAATCTCCCGTAGAAACCGTACTCGATAAGAAATGACTATTTAAGTAGCATGTATTTTTCCCACTGATTTTTGGTAGTCTTGCAAATTTTAACATATTTTATAGAAACTACGTTTGATAGAGAATCATGTCATTTTTATTTTTGATACTCGAAGAAGGAGTATGTTTAGGTTTTAAAAATTTTCGTAATCCCCGAATAATTTAGATCCTGATCGGTCGTTGCATTTACGCTTCGTGATTTCATTTTGCAATGTGCATGCGTTCCGCGTAAATGAAATCGTATATTCTTCTAGGCCTTCAAAAAGATACTATATGTAGTCCGTAAAATTTCCCAATGGATGCCGATTATATTGTGGACTTCATGCAGAACAGTGGTAAAAGTACAAGTAGGATGCTGTATGAATGGACATTGCACGGTTTTAAAAAATCTCACAGTCGAAAACTTTTTAAAAACCTAAATATACTCTTTCTTCGAGAGTCAGATATAAATTTGGCATGATTCTCTATCAAACGACCGAAAGAAGGCATATTTTTTTCGTTTTTTCTATAAAATATGTTTAAATTTGCAAGACTACCGAAAATCAGTGGGAAAAAGGCGTGCTACATAAGTAATCATTTCTTGCCGAGTGCCGCTTCTACGGGAGATTGCAAAACAATGCATTAAAAAACAAACATCCTGCCAAATCGGAAGTATTATAGGATTATGCTGCCAGATAGTCATTATTATAACCGCACCTACTTAATCCATCCTAATCAGAGACGGGTTTTGAAATTTTAGCCAACACTTCATGAGATCGGTCACTCAATGTATGTGAAGATCTCTCGTCAATTAAGCGCAAGCCAGAATAAATTTCGGAGGACTTACCACAAGTAATTTGCCTGACCTGGCTGAGAAGGGCCTGGGAAGTTACAGCTTGACTTCAGGTAAAATTCTAAACGTCCGAGACTTGAGACCCCAGACGAGAGCCTTAGGCATAAATGTATTAATCTTGAGCTACCCGCCAAACCGCTACAGCATACTAAACCGACCATGTCTATTACATGAAGCTGCATATCCTCAGAGGATTTGCCAAACAATTAATCTAGGGTCCTATAGAGTCAGCAACTTTTTAACAACTGGGTCGGATTAATTATTTAACTGCGTTCATCACGCAAATAAGATCTACAGCGTGCAAACCACACAACTCCTAATAAATCACGCATCTTCAGGGTTTGTGTTTTATTTGCAAATTGGCAGAAACCGCCGCCCACCATCATGTTATTTTATTTCCCCTGGTTTTCAACCGTGTCGGACGACCCAGCGAATTATGTTAGATTTGCAAGGCACTAGCCCCAAATAATTTATCATGAACTCAGTCGGGCCGTAACTGGCCTCATCTGCTCTGCTGGTGCGATGGTAGCATACGCACGGCTGCCTCGTCGGTCGCCAAATCGGCCTAAAACCAAGTTAATGTAATTAACCGGAGGGAAGAGGATATTAACTAACCGGCACTGCACTCGGTGCGTCCGGAGAGAAAGTGGTGGAATCATATGGTATTTAATCGGGAGTACGACCCAACTGGAGTCGAACTATTCTGTCCACTATTCGGCGGTAGACCAACCGGCGCCTATTCAGGTAGCTGGACTATACAGCCTAATTTCCCCCTTCCGTCCAGGTTAAAAATCGCACTATAAAAAAAGCAGCCTTCCCCTAATTACAATTAAGTTACACTCTGTTTCTCCTTCTCCGACTCATGCCGCAAAAAAGGAAACTGCGAATGCTTTCCGCGATGTCCATCGGGCTCGCGGAAGTTACTTCAACTCGCTTTTCCGACTCCCAGGCGTCGGAAGAGCTCTGATGGACAGCAAAAACAAAATAGCACTTAAAAGGAGCGTTCGCTGAAGGACAAATTGCCTGACAGACAGTCAGATAGAAATGCTTAATCTTATTAGTTTAGAAAACGGTGGGTTTCTGACTGCCACACAAAAGCAACTGGTACTCTGATGTTTCCGCTTGACTGATTTTTAATAAGTGACAAGAGTCTAGAACAATATGCTCTCGAACACTGACTATAAATGACTGCATAATTCTTTACGTTACCGACAGCACGGGCAGTAGGTAACTAAACGCTCATAGCTAGTAACTGCGTTGTCAACATAGTATGTAATAACGCAGTTCTAGAGTACTGACTTCTTGTTCGCAGCTTGTGAATGATTGTGAGTTTAGATATTCATAAACACTATCGGATCGAGACTGAAAAGTTCTCTTCCAAAGGAATTACTCTACGTTCACGCATTACTTGACTCGTAAATTAAATGAGCACTACATATAAGTACACAAGGCTCGCTAACAATTTTGACAAGTTAACAGGTCATGCGTGCTATTTTGAATACAAAATTTATTCCCTAGGCAAGATAAATCGTTTCTGTTGTCAGATCCATACGGTCCTTTGCCTTTAATAAGCTATTACATTCATTTATTTATCAGTTGGAAAAGGTTTCGCCAGAGCCGCCTTGTTTCTTCGCTAATCAAAAACATAGTAACTTTTAGCCATATTTCGACGGTCCGCAAATCTAGAATTACCCCGGTTACACTGATCGAGACTTAAGTAGATGACTGTTTGCTGTAATACCGGCAGGTTTAATCAGTTTGCGTTTGGCGTACGTTAACGGCTCCAGGGTAAGATGTAACGGCACATGAAAGTTAACTGCGGAATGGGTGACAAATACTCCCGTTTAACTTATAACCGCTCAATGCCTAACTAGCAATCTTCGAAGTAAAGAAAACAGGGGGTCGAATACTGGAACACTTTGTTTACTGTTCTGAGCTTACAAATCCGTGCAGGAGTCCATTGTCAGAGATAGTAACAGAAACAGAACAACAGTTGGGCGAAATCATGGTCACCTTCGACGTGACGTCGTTCTTTTTATCTACAATGCATGACCGATCTCATGAAATGTTGACTAAAATTCTGAAATGCCTTTTCGATTAGGAAGGATTACTTAAGTGGGGTTGTTAGACAGATTATCATGCAGCATAACCCTATAACAATTCGCACTCGCCAGGATGTCGGCTTTTGAATGCACTTCTTTTGGACTCCCTGCAGAAACCACATTTGGCAAAAAAAGACTACTTATTTAGCATGCATTTTTCCTATTGATTTTCTGCTATCTTATAAATTCGAATATATTTTACAGAAAACACGCACAAAATATGCCTTCTTTTGCTCATTTGGTAGCAAATCACATTGTCTTTATATTTTTTGTTTGAATAAAGTGTATATTTAGGTTTTAAAAAGTTTTTAATAATGATATTTTTATGACCGTGCGATGTTTATGCATGCAAGACGGCACATGTCGGTTTACTAATGTTTCTCATGAAATGTACAAAACAGTCCGGATTCATTGCAAAATTTTATGAACTCTACGTGGTATTGTCTTAAAGGAATAGAGGAATATATGATTTTCCTTACGCGGAATGCATGCATCCTGTAGACTGACAGTGCCTATCGCTGATGTAATGGCAGATCAGGTTGAAAATTATTCGGGAATCGGGAAACTTTTTTAAAATCCTCCTAATCGAAAAGGCATTTCAGCATTTTGGTCAACATTTCATGAGATCGGTCACGCACTGTGTCTCACCGGAATAGGCCCGCAAAGTCCTGCGCAAAAGATTTGAAGAGGATTACGATGAGACTCAAAATGCACTGAAAACTGAACACCTTATCAGACTGTTTGAATTCTGCAAATAAACTTTTGTTGGATGACATATGAACAAACCCAGGGAGCTCCAATGGGCTCACCTGTCTCCGCTTTTGTGACAGGACTGGTCATGCAGGCGTTTAAAAAGGCCGCATTCATCCAACGTGAGCCAGCATTTTGACGATGTTGCATGGCAACACGTTTGTTATCGAGCTACAACATTTCCACAACATGCCCAACGCAGTCTTTCCTGATAAAAAAATTCACCAGGAAGAAGAACAGTTTCAACAGTTGCCTTTCCTGGATGTGCTCTTCAGAGGGAACTTTAACTGTGAACTTGAAATGACGGTTTATTGGAAGGCAGTGAACACCACATAGCTTCTCAGTTTTCACAGCCACCGTTCGGTGGCTCACGAATGAAGCTGTGTGAAGGCGCTCTTCAAACGGATCCAAACTCATTGCAGCAAACCGGAGGACAGAGCACGTGAGGCCCGTTATCTGCGCGACCCGTTTGTGCAAAATGGTTATTCGAAAGCATTCATAAGTCGCTGCCTACGCGGTCACACCTAGAGGACTTGAACACCACCACGGATGATATGGCATTCCCTGATATAGAGTAGATGTGCTAACTCATGAAATGTCAACCAAAATTTCGAAATGCGTTCTCGTTTCGAAAAGATACATTAGGTAGTGTTGTAAAACTAATCATGATGCAGCATGAATCTATAATGATCCATGATCAAGGACGTTTCAGAAGCAACCGGGCGCAGTACTGCAGAGCTAGGTGTTGGAATTGCACACCACCCCAAATCCGCCAAGCGCAGTGGGGTAATGAAAATTAAATACCGGTTAAAGTCTGAGGAGCAATCTGGAGTAGTGCATCTCATCCCGTGCCAAAACTACGCAGACCAGACTGGACGCAAGCTCGGATCGCGCATACAAGATAACAAACTGGTTTTGCGACGAGGCGACACCCTATCACAAGTGGCCGCCCATACATGCGAAACGGGTCGTGAGTTTAATTTTGCAGCCACCAAAATAGTCGCCCACGCCGGAAACAAAACAGGCGGAGAATTAATTGCAACCTGGGCTTAGGATGAACACTCAGTCAATCGACTTGTCGATCTGGCGCCTTCAGTTGACGATAGCTTAACACGCCCCATAACCGTCGCTTGTTTTGTTGCTGCTCCCATCTCTGACGATGGACTCATGCACGAATTCGGAAGCTCAGAAGAGTAAAAAATGTTTCAGCGCTCAATCTTTTTCTTCTTCTTCTTCTTCTTCACATGTGTTTTCATCTGGAACTCGAACTATGGCCTTCAATCGTGGGGTTTCGATGTCTAGGGATTTTTTAGACTGGGATCCAGGTAAAACAAGTCAACACTCTTAAATGCATTGCTGTCCGGATCAGAGAAGCGGTTTAAAATAGCCGCTAAGTACTTCAGAATAAATCGAATACTTTGCAAGGAAAACATCTACGTAGACATCAATACCATATTCGTTCTATTAACCCGATGCAGAAGAAATTCTAGACGAAAGGCAGTTAAATGACAGATGCATAGACCGATGCCTAATGGTTGCGGGTTAATACGGTCTTTACTTAGTCGAAGATAATCATGACCACCATCGACATTTCGCCCGTCGTTGCCGAAGATGTTCACTGTGTGCCCCAGAGCAAGGTGGAGCAGGGATGGTGACTTGCGCGTGAATTTAGTTTAGAAGGCTTGGGCAGCGTCTACCGCCCTCTCTCCTTCTCCACCTGGACCCGGTGCCAAGACAGAGTCAGGGAGACTAGAGGCGGGGAAGGCGCAACTAGATGGCACGGCCGAACTCGCACCTCAGCGCTCAACTCCACACCCCTGGTCCCCACAACAAATGACCGAATTTTCGACCAACAGCAAAATGGTGGCTGACACGACCGAAACCGCACCTAGCCATTCGTCACACCCGGCTCGTATCCCACACAGCGGGAGTGCCATAAAGGCCACATTACAAAGGAGCCATCGCTGCCTGACTCTGCAACCACCAGTCAGCCGCTCCAAACAAACCCACAACACTAGACCCACTCCAGGGTTCAAGTTATCCCGTCAATTGACGACCTTCCAAGCCGCAGTCGTTAGCGCAGCATGAGAGCTTAAAACGTGTCAAGAAAATGCGCTGAATCGACGAGCTCACTCTCCTCTCCCATTCCTAGGCCCCAGCCACTGTCCGATCCGGTCAGCTGATAGGGTGCCCGGAATGGGCACAATGGCTGACAAAGTCTAGCAATCTTGTCTGCGCGCGCTACACGCACGACATGGCCTCCCAAACGGCAGCACCAGTATTTCACACAAAGGGGTTGACCGGCGTACATCACACAAGCGTGAGGATGCATGGACCACAAACTGGAGCATGCACAACCGGTGTCTACCACCGGACCGAAGTTTACCAGCATCTTTTCTGTCTTTTCAAATCGAAAACAAATTACAGAAGTGTGTTTTACGGTCAATGGGATCCAAACTTGACGACATATGTGTCTGCTTGCGCCAGATCCTATTGCTAATCTTCTTGAAATTCATTTGACGCTGGGTCGAAGAGACTGGGGAAAACGACAATATGGTAGCCCACTAATTCGCGATCCCTGCACCCTCCGCAGAGTGGAACTCATAGGTAACAACGACTGATTTGTCGTCTCTGTGTGTTTAGATTTTATTCCATTTAGTTTGGAAGCAATCGGCTACTGAAATCTCTCAATACTTATAAGGGAGATTTAATTTACAGTAGACCACAAAGCATATAAATATTGGTTGGAGTATAACATACGATTTCAAATAAGCCGGCGGCTTCAAAAGAATCTGGCACACAACCCCGAATAAATTCAAACCGCTTTGTATTTTAACTGTTTTATATCTCAGTACATTGACTAAATATCAATTGCAAAAAAATAACCTTTTTGAAACGCACTTCCCTAATGATTCTCTGGACAAATTCGAATTCGTAATTTTTTTCCAAAAAAGGAAATTCTGTGTCATTCACTACCGGTCGCTTCCGTAACATGCGCAAGCTAAAGGCCTATAGACACCTGCGTTCTTATGTCATTTTTTGCATTAAATTTGTCAAAAGTATATACCACGCGCATGTTACAAATTAACATATCTTATGTGTCCAGCAACTCGACCAAAAATCCCATAAATATAGCTATTTAATTAAACATCCTGGTTTCTGCAATCTACGCAAGAAAAATGATTAATTTGCGCACTTCTAAATGATATGTAATAAATGCGCAGTTTTCAGTCTGTGCGAATATGCGTGGCAGTCTGCGGCAATTTCACATAAAATTTAGGTTTGCACGCCGAAACACACCCCCCCCTCTTCCATAACCAAAAATTCGCACATACAGTGCGTATTACGTGAAGTCATTTTGTTTACCATGGTTCACATTATGCAAGTCTTCCTCGTGGTAAGAATTAATCCACGAAAAAAAACCAGCTATTTTTTCTGGAAATTGGATTTCCTCGTAAACAAGAAGATGCAGAACCATATTTTATTTCGCATTTGTCGATGGTGTGATGCGTTTTTCAAAATCAACTCATCTAACGAATATAACATGTAATTTTTTAAGATTATTTAAGACGGATACCATGTCCCACAAAATTCTGCCGTTTAATCCAGTTTTGTAGGTGTTTTGATTATGGTTGTTGGTGTTGATGCATTTCTTGCCAGATATATGCCTTTTTAAATGGAAGAATACCGCACTTGATTTCCCTGTAAGTAGGCAGCCTATCGTTGAACGTCAGGAGAAAATAATATCAGATAAAGCATGAAGGGGACCTTTGGGCGATTTGTTCCGACTTCTCCATTCGCAATCACATTCTCTGCTCATGCATATCACGACGCAGTGTCCTCAAAGTCCTTCATCTGCATGTCAGAAACATAAGTGATATGGAAGACAGAAAGAGGGTGATTAGGGAGTAGAGAGGCAGGTCTTTTGCGGCGAATCTTTCATTTACCGAAAAAAGCACTTTGGCATCATGAACGTCAATTGTGTTACACTACGCGCACTACGCAACACTCGAATTCTCTTCTACAGTGGGCTTATTCGGTCGGGCCCATAACCTTATAACTAAAAGTAAGTTCGTACATTATCATATGCTTGGCTGTCCATCTCTGAACTCGTGAAATCTCTGGATGATTGACCAAATGAGCGAAATGCTTGTTTATGTCTGCCAGATCGATGACGGAAAGCAAACTAGAAGTCTTGAAGAAGGAGACATGATCGCTGAGACAATAGCTTTAATAGCCTGGCGTTTCGGCTTCCTTCTCGAACCTATCAGCAGAGACGAAAGTAGATAGGGGTGGTTTATGCACAAGGGGCTGCAGTATGTATAGGATGCAGTCGCCATGTTCCCGCATACATATGAACATTCCCCGCCCCCCACCCCCTCATCAAGGATCGCTGAGCTTGTTATGCTGACAAATTGATAGCCGATATTCACTTCGTTAATTGCTGAAATTTTATCACGTACGTCGGATGTTGGTGTGATGATTGCTCGATTATCTGACCCACCGACCCTGGCGTTAGGATGAGTGTTCACATGTGCCGTCTACTCGTGGCTAATTACTCTACCTGGGCAAAGTCTTAGCACCGAGTATGGAAGGGGAAGGTCATTGCACTTGCTAATGGACAGAGGAGCAGTAAACTATGATTCAACCAGCTCACGCGGTTGTCCGCTCTATTGAGAACGTCGGCCGTAACTTGAGAGCTGGAGTCATTTCTCTTCACCGCTGCAGCGTGTTCGTCCATTCGCGTTCGGAGCTGTCTCCCGGTTTCTTCGGCGTAATTGTATTGCCCGCATCTGCACCAGATCCAATAACCGACTCCAGACGTTTTTTGCTGTGGCAGCGGGTTCTTCGGTTTCATTACCGGGCGCCTGATGGTTGTCTTTGGCCTGTGTGCAACTCCAATCCCAACTGGTGCGAGAAGGCGGTCGACAGCTTCCGAAATGTTCTCGACATACTGACGCGCTTGCCAAAATTTGGGGTCCGTGAGGTTTGGCCTATTCAGCAGTTTTTTCAGTGGACCGTTATTTGATTACAAGACGCACAGTTTTTCTCGATATACGCCCCGGAGTGCGGTCACGCCGGCAATATATTAAGATACTGAAGGAGGAAGCATACCGAAAACTCTGGTCGTGCTTTTTCGTTTGGTGAAACTGAAGCGGCTAATCATTCTAAGAGGAAGTCCTGCAGTTTACATGTTCCACTTCATCTGGCTGCCCTCATCTTTAAGTTGACAATACATTATACGAGAATATTAACCAGTCATTGCGCGGTTGTTTGAGAAGGATTCAGATGTTTCTCCTCCGCTGTTTGACATCTATCATGATTTTACAAGGATAGCGTTCCGTCATGCCTTATTGAAAGTTACCTGGTAGATAACTGTGGAGTCATGAATGATAAATTCTCGGAAGCCTGATAATTCCTGTTCGCAGTTAACTTAAAACTGTGAATTTTGTTGGTTGGTTACTTCACCGCGCAAAACATACGTAAGCCCGGTTTCTGTCGCCGCATTGACTGACATTCATGCGATGCAATTCACGCTGTGTTTGAGAGATGCTATCACTGCCTCAGCATGCCTCTTTGGTAACTCCATGTTTTTGCTTCTTATCTGGACAAAGCCAAGAAAGGCGTAATGTTGCCAGCATTTTATCCGTTTTTGTGAGCAGTAAAGAAAGATGGAAGCATGCGGACATTGGCAATTTCTGCATGCCACTCACTTCCTCTCATGTTGTTTCCTGAAACATCCTCTGAAGCAGTTCGCTTCATTGAGTAACCATCGACGCGTTATCGCATAGATGGCGATGGACGAGAAAACAGTCGTGGGTTATGCTCTTTAGAACTTAAGCCGGCACTTATAATTCAGAGCAATCTAATAACCGCACAGTAGCGCAGCAAGTCAAGCGTCCAACGCTTCCCTAAGTGAAAGGCCCCTTTCAGTTTTCGGGGTCGGAAACGGAGATCAAATAAGCTCTCACCACACCGGTGGCCAGACATTTAGAGTGGTGGTAGCGCACATTGCCCCGTTAAGTCAAAATTCTAGTAGAACCCCAAAGCATTTGCAGATTTCAATGCAAGCAAATGGGTACTCAGTCCAACAGTTGGAAGCGTCTGACGGTTGCGTGTTACTTCACTTTTTTCTCGAGATACTTCCGTCCCAATGAGATGCGCCTCAAACGCGGATATATATATATATACGATCCATCCCAGTGTACAACGCGTGGATTCGCGTTAAATACCAGGGGTCACTCGTCATTTCTCCTACCCCCAACTCTCAAGCAAACCCAAACTTTAAGTATACCCCTAATCCCAAACTTAAATTTAACCTCAACTATAACCTTAACTTAAGGCCCAACAACGACCTTGACCCTGACCCTAACGCAAACTAACCTATCCCCCTCCCAGAGCACCAAACCTAACCGTCTAAACACGAACCTCCCCTGAAGTTAACGCAAGGTAATTTTTATGGCGGTCCTCAGAAACGTGCTTCTGACATGAACGGTGATTATTACTGTATAAAGGCTTTAGAAGAATGCCTGTTCATCATATTGCACTAGGTCATATGATCTTGTCGTTTCACATAGCTGACTGGAGAAAGGTGAATGGCAGTAGTTCTTCCATTTAAGTACTCTAATGATACGGATTTGCAGCTCAAGGGAACAAAAGTATTGCCTGCTTTAATCAGACGCTCAAAGTGTTCCATTTAAGTTATGATATTTTTTTCACTTCAGCGCGACAGATCAGGTGAGAGATTGTTGGGCTTAAAATATTCTCGTTTTCCTAATAGATTTCGATCAACATTCATGATCGCCAATTTTCGGTACTATTTCATTTAATACAAGTTGGAAACAAGGCCGGCGTCAGTTACAATTAATACCCTCCCAGTCTCGTGAGACATTATAACGTGAACTAAATGACTAAAGTAGTCGTCGGCACATCTGAAGTCATCGCCTCGTGCTGAATATTGAAAAAACTGACCTTCAAGTTAAATTGATCAATTCCAATAATGTCAGCAGTGTTCGTGCGCCCACAAAACAAAGACACCAATTAAACGCGTTTATGTTCGGCCGCAAATGCGAAAATCATGAAGCGGACATCTGACCCCCAGTAGATGTCCTATTTCATGAAATGTTGATCCACATACTGAAATGCGGTTTTGACTCTAAAAGGTTGTAATAATAATTGTCATTAAGCATAATCTGAAAGCAATGAAGTCACAGCAGGATGTCAGCCGTCAAGCGAGCTTCTTTCGGGCAACCTGCAAGTACTGCATTACATAAAAATGGATACTTAAATAGTATGATTTTTTTATTGGTTTTCGAGACCCTCGTTAATATGAATAAAATTCACAGAAAGCATATACAAATTATTCGTTCATTTTTCATTTGTCAAGGAAGTACTCCTTTTTCAAATTATTAACATAAGAAGGTTTACGATGATGAAATCTTTTAAGTTGGGGAAACGCCAATTTATATAATATCGTGTCGCTACATTTACCAGTGCTGCTTGAAAAATATGCAATACGGAACAAAAAAACCGACCAACGCTACCTGATGCGTTAACTGTGACGTAGAAACCGCATGAAAGAAACACCGTTTTGCGTTCAGCCTAAAATGCTTTACTGATCAAGGTATTGCAGCCCATTCATATTATTGCGTTTTCCATTTTCAGTGTGTTCTTACGCTTCGAAAGCTTACGGCTTTCCTTTCCTGAGCCACTAACAAATTAACGAATACTACCCGAGGTACCAGAGACTTCGGTTTAAAGCAAGAATGCACTAGGTCATATGATATTGTTGTTTCACACAACTGAATGAAGAAAGATGAATGGCAGTAGTTCTTCCATCTAAGTACTCTATTGATACTGAGCTGCAACTCAAGGTTCAAGGGAACAGAAGTCTTGCCTGCTTCAATCAGACGCGCAAAGTGTTCCATCTAAATAATGATATTTGTTCTCACTTCCGCCCGACAGATCAGGTGAGTGATGTTAGGCTTAAAAGATTCTTATTGTGCAAATAAATTTCTATCTACATTTATGATCACCAGTCTTCGGTACTGTTTCGTTTAACATAAGTTGGGAACAAGGTTGAAATCAGTTACAATTAGTAGCCTCCCAGATTAGAGAAGGGTATGCCTCGAGTCTCCCGAGACATTTAAAAACTAAAGTTAAAGTGATAAATTCCGAGAATGGCAGCAGGATTCGTGCGCCCATCAAATATAAACATCTATTAAAAGTGTTAAATCTCGGCCGTCAGTAGATGCGCTATTTCGTGAAGTGTCGACACAAATTCTGACATGCAGTTTTGACTCTCAAAGATTACTTAATAAGGGTTGTAAAAATAGTTGCCATGCAATACAGTCTAAAAACACTTAAGGCACAGCAGGATGTCAGCCGTCAAACGAGATTCTTTGCGGTCGCCAGCAAGGATTATACTCTGTAAAAATGGGTACTTAAGAATAACCATTTTTCATTGATTTTCAATCTCCACGTAAGTTCAGATAAAATTCACAGAAAACAACTACAAATTATTCGTTCTTTTTTCATTTGTCAAGGAAGTACCTCTTTTTAAAATTATAAACATAGAAGGTTTCCGATGATGAAATTTTTTCAAGTCCGGGGAATGCCCGTTCGTAAAACATCGTGTCTTTACATTCACCAGTGCTGCCTAAAAAGTATACAATACGGATAAAAAATACCGACCCTTTCGTGATGAATGCGTGTACTGTATCGTAGAAACCGACTGAAAGTAACAACTTTTGCGTTCAGCCCAAAATGCCCTAGTGACCCAGGTATTGCAGCCCGTTCAGTCTAATTACGTTCTTCATTAACAATGTGTTTTAAAGCAACGAAATCTTACGGCTTTCTTTTCCTGAACCATTACACATTAACGAATAATGCCCGAGATACCAGAGACTTCGGTCCAAATCAACTTGTCCATATGATGTAAGACGTCATTTTTTTTCAAAATTGAAACTTCACTTTGCCTGTGTCGAGGAGCTAGGAGAAACATTCGTGCGCATTTTCGGTTGAATCGCCCCGTGAATTGAGGTGGACATTTTGCATCTCATTCGCCAACCGGGTCCTTCGTTTAATTTTAGCCGGCTTCGAAATTAAGACATAGCAGCACAATCCTGTAACGCTGGCTTCTCAGGCAATGCGGAAATTTGGCTGCTGTTACCGTGTTTTTCATTGCCCCTGTGCAGGATGAAATTCAATTAAAAATTCCCTTTCACCTGCAGACTCAATGTTGTCTCTTCTCTTCGCTGTGATCTCAACCTTGCAGCTTTTACGTCGGAAATGGCGTGATGAGATCCGACTTTTCTGACGAGCAACGGAGGAAGAGGATGCTTTTTAGACAACGTGCAGCGAGTTCACATTTTCCCGAGAGGGAACTGACTCGGAATGATTTCGATTTTACGCTGTGTAAACGTGAACATAAATGTAGATCAAGCTAGCAAATCTTAACAACTCAAGTGCAATGTAATCTGCGAGAACATTTTGATATGATTATAAATCTCTCCCGAAAGTACTCTAGTAAACGCAAACCTGGAGAATGTCCCCTCTTTGGATTTACACTGAAAGTTATTTAGTGCATACAGTGTGAAACATCTTTCACGCGCGCCTGAACATAATCTCAACGTCGGTAGTTCTTTGAGGACGATATCCGCCGTGGGGTAGACCATGCAGCAGAATGAGGTCAGAGGTGGTGAGTTAGTATAAAGAGATAGTAGACTTGCGCTGCATCTACCGCACTCTCTCCCCCACATCTAACAAAACACGGTGTCACCACAAAGTCAATAAGACTGAAAGGCGTAGGTGACTGGCATGCAGGTACACCCCTTGCCCACAAAGAACACTGTCCAGGGCGCATCGCACCCAAATACATTGCCAATAGAAGTAACGAGACGAGTCCCAGGAAGTAGTCTTGCAGAAGGAGACACGATCGCTGGGACAAGAGCTTTATTAGCCTGAAGTTTCGGATTCCTGCTCGAACCTATCATCAGAGACGAAAGCAGATAGGGGTGGTTCATGCACAAGGGGGTGCAGTATTCATAGGATTCGGTCGCCATGCCGCCGCATACCTATGAACATTCATGGCTTCCCCCTTCATCCCGGATCGTCACACTTGTTGTGTTAAGTGTTTGATGGCAGACATTCGCGTTACTGATTGCTGCAATTTCATCAAGTGCTTTGGATGTTGATGTGATGATTGCTCGACCGTCTGACCACCCGATCCTGGAGTTGGGAAAAGTGTTCACCTGTGCGCATTCAGCGTGCCTAATTACGTCGCCTGGACGAAATCATGCGTCAGGTAATGAAATCGAATGACCCGCTGCCACGGCATACAAAGGTCTAGGGTCGATTATCGGATCTGGTGCAGTTGCTGCCAAAGCAACTACGTAGGGAAACCGTAAGACAGCTCCGAACGAGAATGACCGAACACGTTGCAGCGGTGCGGAGAAATGACGTCAGCTCTCAAGTTGCGGCTCATTCGACGAGATCCGGCCACGCATTCAAATTCAACGAGGCCGACATTCTCGCTATAGCTGGCAACCACCTGAGCCGGGAGCGGCTTGAGTTATAGTCTCCCGCCCCACCCCCCCCCCCAGGTGTAATGACCTCCCCCTCCATATTCGACGTTGAGACTGTGCCTAGGCAGAGTTATTTATCACCTGGGAAGCGCATAGGCGGACATTGTTCCCAATCCTAGGTTCGGTAGGTCAGATAATCGAGCAACCATCACACCTACATCCAAAGCACTTGATGAAATTGCAGCAATCAGTAACGCGAATGTCTGCCATCAAACATTTAACACACCAAGTGCGACGATGCCGGATGAAGGGGGGAGCCGTGAGTGTTCATAGGTATACGGCAACATGGCGACTGCATCCTTGTGCATGAACCACCCGTATGTGCTTTTGTCACTGACGATGGGTTCGAGCAGGAATCCGAAACGTCAGGCTAATAAAGCTCTTGTCCCAGCGATCGTGCTTCCGTCCAGGGCCTCGCAAAACAAGAAAAACAGAGTAAGGCACTTTTACTAATTGCCGCGACGTGTGTCCCCACAGTAGCAACGCCCTACTGCTCTTAGTTTAGTTCAGATGTTGGTCCAGCGCGTCTGTCTCGTGACCGTTTAGGACCATACCAACTTAAAACGGACAAAAATCAAGTGATTTAGCGACTTTAGTAATCGATGACTCGCGTTCAGCGGTTTTGCCTTGCCTCCTCGTAAAAATTGGGGGACTGTTGTTTTTCGGCTTCCGGCATCCGGTCTGCCTGACAGCGAAGGTCGCATGTACAGAGTGCACTCAGTCGGTTCAGGGGTGCCGATGGATGCCGCCGTATGAACTAGGTCCGAATAATCCATGCCAAAGTGTGCGCATTTCTGGTCCCAGTTATGGAGGCCGGATTTGGAACCAGGCTTTAGGGCTGTTTGCTCTGCGATTGCCAAATCTGGTAACTAAGTCTTTATTTGCAGCACTCATATGAGATTTTGGAATGAGCGCATGATCGACCAGCACGGTAGGTCAGAGATAGCGAATTCTTCGTGGCATATACATCCTAGTTGATGTGTTCGTAGTGAAAGAAATGTTTTGCCGGTCTTTCACTTGAATATGGCCATCCGATTATGGAGGAAGTTACTCGTCATAGTTGTGTCAGTATTAGTCAGGCATACGTCACCGTTCACCATTCGGGACATATAAACCAAACACTGCCAATCACTAATTCCCTCGGACTGGTCCATTTCGAGTCACAGTAGTATTACTATGTCTTGAAATACTTGGGTTGGAGTATTCAATGCCCCTTAGACATTTCCATTCCATCCGCCTCTCGTTTGACTCCCGGGCAGCAATAGAAGAGATGACGCGGTCAGCTTAATGAGAGCTGTATTTTAAAAGACAATTTGGCGAGCATACATAAGCTTTCGATGAATTCTCATCAGGTATATACATTTATATTGCTATCGAGGTGACTAAAAAGAAGATGCAGGTAAACAGAAGTTTTTTTTCTGCAGCTGGGGTTTGGGGGAAGGTCTGGGTGGGTGAGGTGAAAAGCAAAATTGCCGTCAGCGTCGGCGCCTCTGCTTTGTTTGCTTATTATTTCGATTGCACACACTAAACCATCATCAGAGAACACATATGTTAAGGGCAACGGATGATTAAGGGCTGCAGCCATTATAGGATTCAGTTACCACGCTGTTCCATGTCTATCAGCACTTGGGAAGGAGATGGTCGTAGACTGCCGCACTCGTAGTATCCTACAGGCCAGAAACTGTCTCTATTGCGGTTCCACTCTGTAATTTTATGGCTGAGTCCCATGCTATTGGCCCGCAAACATGTAAACTAGCTATGCTTGTCACACTTGGCTCACTGTGTGGTCATGTGCCTCCGATCCGGTTCGCGCACCGACTGATCACACATCCAAAACGGAAGGAGCTCAGCCAGTCCCGTTTTCAAAAGGCCCCAGACATGCCAGGCTCACACGGTATTTCCCGAACGGTCGCCTTGTTGGTTAAGCCTATGGCCAGCAGATTCTAAGCCAATATACTGACGTCCCAAACTAGCTGTAAACGGGCATTTTTCAAAAATCCCCTCCGCAGCAACAGTTCCGTACATCCGCAGATTAATATCGCAAAATGAGACATCAACTTTCGTCATTTTCACATCGAGAGTCTCCATCAAGTCTCCAACATTCTGGCAGCTAAATACGAAACTTCGGGTCAATCGTTGTGTGCCAGAATATTAAACGCGAAATACTACTCGCTAAAACACTCCATTTACTCATCATCAGCCGAGAAACTACGCGACCTCCCCACCCAACGGCACGGGGAAAAGCAGGTCGACATGATGTAGGGACAGCGACCTTTTTACCTCCTCACTGACAAGAAGAGGAATGAGTAGAGACAGTCATAACACCTGAGGTGGATGAAAAATCTTACCGTCGAGCGCAAGTTCGCAACTCTCTTGCAACAACTCGCGCAACACCTAGCACTTGGAGTATAGATATTCCTAGTCATTTATTGAGGAAACACCGTAGAACGGACTGATTTTTCCGTCACAAACATGACAGTGAGAACTTCTGATCCCCTGGGAATCAGTAGAAAAAAAGATGCGATCGCTGGAGCAGTAGGTTTAGTGACCCGATGTTTCAGATTCTAACTTGAACACCTTATCAGGGACTGTAGCAGGTAAGGAATGCGATCACACAGAGTGCAGTATATGTAGGCCGCCGTTGCCAAGCAACCACATGCCTCATCCGTTTCTGAGGTTCGAACTTGTTGCGACGATGGTTTATTAATCGTTTACTGTTAGTCGTTAATTGCCCTCGCGGGTACTTGGTGTGTCAACTACTCGGCCACTCGGCCAGTTGTCACTGGAATTGCCCGGCGTCTGCGCCCACCCAGCATGACTATTTTTTCTGCCTGGGCACCCTCCGATCACAGAAGACGGGACCGGGAGGTCGTTGATGGCGGGGAGCCGGAGAAGCATGATCCAATCAGCGCGCGCCCCATGCATTTGTCGCCCCTCGCGGTTATCACCTTTTACATCTTTCACCACTGTGACTTGCATACAGTCAGGGTCCTCGAGTGGCTACAGCATGCGTTTATTAAACCTCGAGGATGCTCACAACACCGTAATCATTCAATAAACTCGCCCAGTGGACACCGATCGGCTTTCATGCGATGTCTATTCACTCGCACACACGCGGACCTAACCAACCGGCGCGCGTGCAAGTCCAGAGCTGACTTGGCGTCCGGGTACCCTGAACTGTAGGGAGCTTCTGATCAGAATGCTGTGCCTCCTTGTCCACAGGGGGTGAAAGGATCCTGATTACTGCGGAGGTTGGGGAAAATCAGCAACACTTCAGGCTTAGTAGTCACGATGTCAGGGTTTCACTGATCTGGATTGCGGGTTACGGTTGTGTCAAAACAGTAAAATGTGGCAATTCGTCATAGCAGACTCGATTTCCTTTTCAGTACTGCTCTAAGTGGCATACAGACTAATAACCTGCACGAAATAATACAATCCATGAAAATGTATAATTTAATCAATTATCATCAGTACTATTCACTGCTGCAGTAAGTGGGCTAACTCATGAAATGTCCACAGAAATTACTAAATGCGTTTTCGTTTCGCAAAGATTAATTCAGCAAGGCTGTAAAACCAAGCATCGTGCAGAATAATTCTAGAATAATTCAGTTACCCCAGGGGGCCGGGTTTCGAGAAAACTTCCTTCCGCCTGCTTCTAAAACCATGCTTCGTATAAAATGACTAATTAATAAGCGTGCATTTTTTATTGATTTTCGATATCCTTAAAGAATCAATTATATTTAATGGAAAATATGCATGCAAATATTTACCCCATTGCTCGTTCGGCAGAAAATTCGTCTTCTTTTAATTTTACACGCGCTCAAAGGGTATAATTCAGTTTAAATAAACTTTTCCAATTCCCGAATAATTGTGAACCCGACCTGCCTTTACACTTGCATTCAGGGTGCCTAACCTACAAGCAGTATAATTTCCGCGAATGGAGAACCGTGCATTTCTCCACCGTATTAAAAGGACATCATATGGGGTTAATAAAAGTAAGCAGTGGAGTTGAGTCGCATTGTTAACTTTACCAGCCACATTGGTAAATGCAGAGACATGACAATTTATGAAGGGCCACTCCGCGGGTATTAAAACTCTCATAATTAGAAACTTTTTAAAGCCGAATTATACCCTTCCTCAGAGTGCAAAATTGTGAGAAAACGTATGTTTTACCGAACGAGCAAAAGAATGAACATTTCGCGCATGTTTTCCATGAAATATAATTGAATCTCTAAGGGCATATAAAATCAATGAAAAAAATTCACGCTACTTAAGTAGTCCTTTTCACGGTGTATGGCTTTTGGATGCTGCCGAAAAGGAGTTTAGTCGAAAGCCGACGTCGTGGGGTAACTGAATTACTATAGAAATATGCTGCAAGAGGATTGGTTTTGCAACCCTATTTAGTTAATCTTTTCGAAATGGAAACGCATTTCGTAATTTCTGTTGAGATTTCATGAGTTAGCCCACCTACTGTACGTGTGCAGTGGTGGGGCTGTGGACGAATCAATGTGGGAAGGGTTATGGTAAGAGAGTAACGAATAATGTTGCTCTCTAATCAGTAATAAACGACGCGCGTTTAAAGGTATAACTAAACTATGATTTTTAAACAGTGCTGAGGAGGATTAAGCGAAGTTAACGCCCTCATGTCTGGATGCCGTGGCGTTATGTTTGCTAATGAGCTCCTCGTTCATGCCGATTTTCCTCCCAACGAAGAACATTTAGCTTCTGGACAGATGCCTTTTGTAAGCCCAAGGAGTCATGTAAAGTCGAAGGGCTATTGCCTTCACAGCCATTCGTCTCACTTAGCAGGTTAGACCCGGTTAGCTGGCATGCGGTTCGCAACGACGAAGTACTCACTGATGCCACTGTCCTTTTAGTGGCGCGTGAAAATCCTCGGTGTCTCGCTTTGTATTCACATAACCCATTTGCACTAGCCAATACGTCCTGCCTTTCCCAGTCCGCCAAGATAGCCTTGCGCTTTCAATTTCCTTTCCGCAATACTTTCCACAATATTATCCAAAACATACAGTACGGTAGGTGTGCTAACTCATGAAGTGTGGACCGGAATTCTGAAATGCGTTTACGTATACAAAAGATTACAAAAGTAGGGTTTTTAAAGTAATAGTCATGCAGTATGATTCTATAATAATTCGGAACTCCGGGATGCCTACTTTCGAACGAACTCCTTTTCGGCCGCATGCAAAAATGGCACTCTGTAAAGATGACTGGCTTCCTTACTTTTTTTCATTGACTTCCGATGCCCTTAAATATTTAATTATACTTCATAGAAGACACGTATAAACATATTCACTCGTTTGCTAATTCGGCAGAAAATTACGTCTTTTTTCAAACCTAATGCTTAAAGGAAGGGTGTAAATCGATTTTTTAAAAAGTTTTTACTTGTGCGATTTTTTTATTACCGTGAAATAGCCATTCACAAAGCATCACGCCTCTGAAGTTCCCGATGTAGCTTGTAAAGTTAACAATATAGCTCAAATTAAATGCTAAATTTTATGAACCCCATACGGTCTCCTGTCAACATCGTAGTGAAGTATATGGTTTTCTGTACGCGGAAAATATACGGACTGTTGTCTGGAAATCCTGAATTCAAATGTCATGACAGTTTGAGTTCAAAATTATTCTCAAATTGACAAAGTTGTAAAGGTATTTTGGCAGATTTTGAATAATTCATATTGACCCAACTGTGAAAATCTCGGCGCCTCGGTGGGATTCGAACCCACGCAGTAAGGCGATGGCTTTAGTACAGCCAACGCTCTAACCACTTGATCTACGAGGCCTCGCCGGACAACTCGAGTTTTTCACAGTTGGGTCAATATGAATTATTCAAAATCTGCCAAAATACCTATGAATTACGTGAGCCTGGTAGTCATCTGGTGGATTCTTGGTGAATTGCTTAGGGAATCCTGCTTGGGCAGTCAACTTACTGTATCAGATTTGGTGGATTCCAGACGTTGCAGTAGGTTGGGCGGGTAACTTGACCCAAGTGTGATAAATCTCGCGTCGTCTGGCGTGGCCTCGTAGCTCAAGTGGTTAGAGCGTTGGCTATACTAAAGCCTTCCCCCTTACTGCGTGGGTTCGAATCCCACCGAGGCGCCGAGTTTTTCACAGTTGAGTCAATATGAAAGTTTTAAAGACTGCATTATACACTTCCTTTAAGTATAAGGTTTGAAGAACACATCATTTTCCGCCGAATGGGCAAAAGAAGGAAGTTTTCATGCATGTTTTCCATGAAATATGATTGAATTTTTAAGGGCACCAGAAATCAACGGAAAAAATTCATGCTACCCAGAAGGTGGTTTTTTGCATGCAGCCGTCAACAAGTTCATTCGAAAGTCGACATCTTCAGGTTACTGACCTGTCAAAGAATTATCCTGCATGAGGATTGATTTTCAAAACGAAAAATCACTTCGGAATTTCGGTTAAAATTTCATGAATGAGCCCCCCCCCCTACTGTATGTGCTAGGCCTATACAGATTCGTGCGGTCTGAGCATGAGTGTCTACGTGCGTCTTCTCCTTCGCAGGGTGCGAGCCTCGATTCAACTCTGCCCCGCGTCTCCTACATCAAAGCCATTGATGTCTGGCTGATCGCCTGCCTCCTCTTTGTAATCGCCGCCATGCTGGAGTTTACCCTGGCAAGCTATTGGTCCCGTCGCGTATCGCAGCGCCGGTGGCGTTCGGAGGTGCGGGAGTCGGTGCGTTCTCTTCTGGCGCGAGTCATCTGTCCCTGCCAGTCGCCCAGTCCGAACCAAGTCCTCCTCAGATGCGGCTGCTGTGGCGTGCCGATGAGCCCGCACGAGGTGGTGGCGTCGCAGCAGCAGTCTGCACAACACCGTCCGCAGTACGCTGAGTGCTACTGTTACGCAAGGTGCCAGTGCTCGGCGGTGGAGACCGCCTGCCGATCAGTGAAGTTTGATATTCCCAAGAATCGACCCTGTCCTGCTCAAAAACGTAGCTATGTGAGTGCCTCTTACAATTTGGGTCTTTGGTTCATAAATGTAATTTAACCGTTCATGCCTTTTTGGCGGATGGGAGTTTTCTCTATCTGGGAAGAATGGGTGATGGAGATGGGATACGGTGGGAAATTCAGCAGTTTCAGAGCGGGCTTCTGACTGTTTGTCGCGCATGGGCCTGGTTGGACACCCGCAAATCCACCGCGCTAAGACTAGAGTATTAGTTCCTGCACACCTTGCCCCTAAACCAGTTTGTTCTTTTTAATCAAGGGTGACATTAGCTACAACACAAGCTGATGCCGCCCTTTGATTTCGCAAATTAGTAAAGCACAATTTGGGCCGTGGTGAATAACTAGGGCCTCAGATGACTTCACTTAATGTACTTCATGTTTCAAAGTGTCAAAAATGCTTCCCACGGGAGAAGAACTGCCAGTCACAAGTGAAGAGCCCCGCGATTTTCGTTAAATAGTTCGGAAAAAATAAGTTTATTGGAAAAGATAAACAAATTCAAATGTAAGTTTTCTACTTTGGTTCCCCAAGTCGTTCTCTGACCTGAAGTGTGCAAAACAGTTAAAATTTAAGCACTGCAGAAAATTGATTTTGTCCTGTTACTTCTGCTGGCTGAATGTTCTGATTGGCCAATGCCTTTTGGACTTCTCCTTCAGGTTGATTGATACATGAGTTATCAGAATGGATGGCATGTAAAAATTCGCGGCCTTTCTTAGATGAGCAGTCATCTACAATGCGTGCCTTGTCCCAGGCGAGTTCGTGACCAGATTCTAGCGTATGCATGACAACTTGGGACAGGTGATCTCGCCTTTTTACGCCAGTTGATATTCGGGTATTCGTATAGAGGTCGATTTCCCAGTTTGACCACAGTAAACCGTAGTACAGGTGTTGCATGGCACCTTATAGGCGACTTCCTTCTTACCTAAGTAGCCAATCCTATCCTTAACTCCAGTCGTCCCATACATCGATCTACAAAATATCTAGTATACCCAATCTGATGAAACAGTTTGAACAAATAATTCAGTTCTATATGATAGGTTTCGTTGTCAGAGCAGTGAGTTCATGCTCGGTTAACTTACTGATTAATCACGGTGTTTTATGCAAAATGCTTCGTTGTGCAAGCTGAAAAACTATGGCAAACTGTGCGTACATTATTTGCAAGTCAGAGCAGAGCTGCATCGTGGAATGCACCGCTACGTAGTCTGTGCAAAGAATTCATGGGTTTAGTTGACCTTCAGGGCTGATGATTATGACGACTGTAGTGGTGATTGGCAGGCACAACAAATTCTTCATGTTCGATTGGAAAGGAGGGGAATGCGTAAGTAGTGGTCGTATCCTTCGCTCACGCAAAGGCAGTAATTAAGGACACTACGCAATCCTACGAAAATGTCGGAAAACAACAGGGTACTTTGTACTGAGTTAAAATCCCCGAGGAGTGGATGAAATACGCTTAAAAAACGTGAAACACTGCTCACTGTGCTAGACATATTCGCGCAATTTGGGCAAAACGACGTTGATTACTACACAATCATCCAGACTTTAGTTGCAATCTCGCAAAGATGCATGTTTTGTTGTAAAATTGACAAAAAAGGAGTGCTTTTAATCCTAAATTTAAAGAAGACATTGGCGGGCCATATGGCGTTGAGAGGACTTCAGTTTAGAACCCCAGGTGCATAACAATAATAATATAAAGATGGGGGGCATCTTGCTAGACAAATGACTAGAAAGGAACAGCTGTGCGGCTGTTAATTAGTCCGAAAGGGAGCTCCAGGGCACAATGGAACGAGTGAGCTCCGTAATAGGATCGGTTAACGCCCCTCCACCATAAGTATTATTGTACTCTTACGAAAATTAACTGTCTCCGCTCATGAAAACCGAAAGACGATCGTGCATGGCTGGCGGCCATGTGCAAGGTGAATTCATACCTTATGTACCAACATCACCGACATTGTCAGGGAGTGGCCCTTTCATATGCGTCTCACAAACACGTGCTGTACACAAAAACATAGTATACTGAGACTTTTATTTCAACTGCCGAAAAATGCCGGTTAATTGTCACTCTTTTGAAGGCAGACTACCAAAGCACAGTCCTCTTGCAACTCAACAATCAGAAGTCCTACAAAGTCAGCGATGCTTTAAGTCTCAAGTAGCTACTGGCAAAGGTCAACATACTTCTGGCTCGACTAATGGAGGACAAGGCGACCAGCGTTAAAGACTGGTATATTGTAGAACCGACAGAAACAACTATGGCGAAATAATACCTTCTCCCAAAGGTGCACAAGCCAGAAGTTCCCCTCCGAGCAGTCGTCTGACGCCGAAGCACACACGATCGAACCGAATGAGGGGATGATGAAATTTGACGTCATCTCACTATTCACGTCCATACCGCAGGCTTTTGCAGTCGAGATGCTCAATGAGCCGCTGCGTCAAAAATACAAAGAGGGCAGTGTCCAGTCCACAGCTCATGACACAAGAAGGGTGGTCACGATTGAACGAAATGATAGATTGGTGCCATTTGATGTCTTTTCAGTCTTCGCATCCATACTACAGGTTATCGCGGTCGAAATGCGCAGTGACCTGCTGCTTCAAAAATACAATGAGGGCAGTGGCCAGTCCACAGCTCAGGATTTAATGGGACTCATAGGGCACTGTCTCAAGACATCCTCTGCCTTCGAAGGGAGCACATATGAGCAAATTAAGCGCTCTCCGATGGGCTCTCCGAGCTCATTGTTGAGGCGGTTCAGCAAAGACTAGAGAGACGACTGCTCGAGGAGAACAAACCTCAGTTTGGGCGCCCTACGTGGAGAACACCTTCGTAGTTTTCCGTCTGGGTAACGACTGACAAAGTACGAGAAACAACTGAACTCAACCATTACCGACCTGCAGCTCACGACAGAAGAGGAAGTGAAGGACGAGCGTCTATTCTTAGATTTTCTTGTCTGCCTCCAAACGCACGGTAGACTGACGATGTCAATCTACTGAAAACCGACGAACACGCTGCAAGGGTTCAGTTACGACAGCAACCACCCACTGCAGCATCAACGAAGCTGTACACGCACGCTAGACCGTAGGGTGGAAGCTCATTGCATCACGCCAGCTGCCAAACTGGACGAGATGAAGCTCCTCCAAGACCTCTTCAGGGCCAAAGGACTCTGCGGGCAGTCATTGAATGGAGCCGTAGGCAACATAGGAAGCGGAATGAAGGGCATGGTCAGCCAGAATCGTAACGGGGCATTCCGTGCATGAAAGGGTTCACCGTCGCTGTGGCTAAATCCATCGCGCCGCTCACAATAGGCCTTGCCCACAGGCCTGACTCAAAAATCCGCTAGGAAAGTGATGCGGCCAAAAGACCGAGCCCTAAGCAGGAGATGTCAGCTGTTATCTACCGACTTCCCTGCAGCTGCCGCACGTGTCACTACGTCGGCAAAACAGTCCGACGGCTGCAAACGCGAATGTGCGCAGATAAGTTGGCCGAGCGAAGGTTGGACGCAAAGTCGGAGGTAGCGCCCCATGCCGCGCAAGTGGGGCACATCTTCAACTATGAGGCGGTTGAGATTGTGGGCTGGGGCGATGATCATAGAGCAATGCGGATGCAAGAAGTCCGGATGTCCACCGACTGCTCTGTCAACCGCCACATCAATTTGCCTCTCCCCTATCTGACTTCACCAACCTTCTTAACGGGGAACAGTTACGGCGCGGGACAGTCGGGGCCATCAACTACCCGCCTCCCCCCCCCGGTGGACGAGGGCGGGGGCGATTCAGGTCACGGTGACATAAGGGACGGATGCAACCATACAGGCGGCATTAGCGGGCCCCCCATCGAACAAAGTGGCCATACAATGAGAACCGTGCGCAGGCCTTCCCGGTCTCTGAAAATGCGTAGACGAAGCAGCTACTCGAAAAGTCAGACCTCCAATAGACCTCGCCGGTGAACGCCTCTCTTCTTTTGACAAAGTAGGCATGAACACGCCTTCATAACGGTATTCAAGTTTGCAGAGGAAGGGTGTGACTTAGTATCGGATAAGCAGCGTGAGTGTACTCCAAGCGCTACAATCACTCGGTCAAATCCCGATTTGTATGGAGACAGAACTCGCTCGATTGGGGAATTTACTGTGCACAGAAACCTCCCTGGCGCCATTTGCCGCTGGCAAAGCCAGGGCTGGTACTGACTACGCCTAGTCATGCCTGAGGGTCTGTGAGACATTCTCAAGTGGTGTCGAACTAGCATGTGTTGCATTTGTCCATGGATGGCAGTCAATTGTCGTATGTTGCTGGTTGCAGGGAGGTGGTGTGTTTAAGTGGCGCATGCGCGTCCGATTTGAAGTCGGTACAGTGGCTTCGGTCAAATGGCGTCCCGAACAGCTCGCTGGGAAGGCGAATGACCTTGACGCAGCAAGGCCCTTAACAAGGACGCCAGACATGACCATGATGGCTGTCGGCACCATAAGTTCTTCCACAAGAACGCATCAGCGGAACTAGGCGCAAAAACAGATACTGGTGTTGGCAGAGAGAATAAACACATTTCTTAATAATGAAATGTTATGCAAGAAGCATCGTAAACAAATACAGTCGATATATTTTGACCTTGTTTTCAACTATACACCGGAAGCGCTCGGGCTATTTGCAGACCGCCTCAGAAGAAACCCCCCGTTTTTTCTTTGTGCCCGTTGTTTACTTACAGCTAGAGCGCGACACCGTCAAAGACTTGTGCGGCCAGACTTCGCAAAAATGGCGAAAAGATTATAGGCTTTCAATCTCCCTTATACTGCAATTTAATATTTGATGTTCTAGGGAAGTGTACGTAAACAGGTCAGTTGATTCTGCATTGAAAGCGCATTACTTGACGAGGATGCCCTAGCTATGAGCAACCATGATTTTAATTCCATTCAGTGCAATGAAGAAAACGCGTGAGCTTCATTCAAGGGCGTTTCCGATTTGAGTGCTTGCATGGAGTTCAAGATAATTTAATTGGGCAGTTTGAATCCATCATTCGATAACAGTATCCTTGGCATGTCTTTATGCAACCAGACACAATTCCTTTATCCGGCAATGGCGGGGTTTATGGCCGAGGTTACTTGACCAGAGGAAACGACGTCAGTGTACGTGAATGTATCGTTTTCTCCATCATCCTTATGGCAATTCTCAGCTCCCATTATTTGATAAGGAAGAGCACGGCCGCGTTGAATGGTACAAGTTGGAGACGATGGCGTAATGCAGTAGAAGCTCACTTCATGTGTGGAGCTTTCCAGGGTTAGGTTTGGTCCTGTAGCTCCACCTGAGTTATACCCCATGATGGGCTAAGAAAAATTATTAGTTGTGAGGACGCTGACTTTACAACTATCAGGAATTTGCATTTTTCCCATAAATGTAATCCAGAGAGAGACTATGTCACGGGGGATGGGGCACTTATACTCCAGCGCCTGGTTATCACTTGGTTCGCGCATCCCTGCACTTGTTTAAAACCCTGTTTACGGCCTCATTATTATCCTAATCCAGCGAATGGCCAGATAGACTTGCTAATGCACTTGTTTAGACGGTGTTGAACTCCGTCGGTTGCACTACAATGACCGTGCACTGCGAATTACCAAGTGCTTCCCGACCGTGACCTTCTAGTTTTGATAACACCCTCCTCAATCTACTAATCCAGCGAGTGGCTACGTCGGGGGGGGGGGAAGTACAGTGCGTGACCGATCTCATTAAATGGCCGAAATTCTGAACTGCGTTTTTGACTAGGGAAGGATTAACAAGGTGGTATTGTAATACTAATCCTTATGTAGCATAATTCTATAGAGCTTCGGACTCGACAGGATGTCGGCTTTTGAAGGCGCTTCATTTTGTCCTCGCACAGTTGTCGTCCTGGGTAAAAATGACTACTTAATTAGCATGCGTTTTTTTACGTTGATTTTCGATGGACCCGTAAATCCGAATGTATTTTATTGAGAAAATGAATAAAAAACTTGGTTTCGTTCATTTGTTCGACAGATAGTCATGTCACCTATATATTTTACAGTCGAAAAAGGAGAATAGTTCAGGTTTTAAAAAAGCTTTTAATCATGAGATTTTTAAGATCATTCAAATTCTATACACTCAGCATCGTACCTGTCCGTTTACCGCTGCTCCTCATGGTCCTACAGACCCACCTGAGTTATACCACATGGTAGGCTTTCTAAGAAGAAGTATTAGTTGCAAGTAGGCTACTACATTGCAATTTCCCTACATTTGCGATCCAGAGAGTGACTGTGTCACATGGGGAGGAGTACTCATAGTCCAGCCTCGGTTATCACTTCGGTCGTTCATCCCTGCATTTGCTTTGAGCCCTGCTTGTGTTCTCTTTATTATCCTAACCTAGCTATTGGCCAGATAGACTTGCTAACGCAATTGTTCGGACAATGTTGGAATCAATCGATTCCACTACAGTGGCCATGCACTGCGAATTACCATGCGGTTCCCCCCGTGGCCTTCTAGCTGTGACAGCACCCTTCTTATCCTACTAATCCAGCGAGTGGCTACGTCGGGGGGAGTATGTGCACACGCCATCTTCACTCACCTCCCTGCGCGTGTTCCGAGCTCTGTTTCTGCTCTCATTCCCCTCCTAATCCATCGAGTGCCTAAGTTAGGTTCACCAATAGAAGCAAAGAGACGAGTCCGAGGAGCCGTCTTGAAGAAGGAGACACGATGGCTGAGACAAGAGCTTCAATCGCCTGACGTTTCGGATTCCTGCTCGAACCCATCATCAGCGGCAAAAAGCAGATACGAGTGGTTCATGCACAAGGGGCTGCAATATTTATAGGATATAGTCGCCACGCCACCGCATACCTATGAATGTTCACGGCTCCCTCCCCTTCATCAGGGATCGTTGAACGTGATGTGATGGCCAACATTCGCGTCGTTAATTGCTGCAATTTCATAAGGACGCTTTGTTGGCGTCGGAGAAACCGGAAGACAGCTCCGAACGCGAATGGCTGAACACGTTGCAGCGGTGCGGAGAAATGACGCCAGCACCCAAGTTGCGGCTCATTCGACAAGATCCGGCCACACATTCGCATACGACGAGGTTGAAAATGGTAGGGGACGCTCACCGATCGTTCTTACAGAACTTACTCGTTTCGTTGTGCAATACGGGCTCTCTCGAGTCCAACCAGCAGCCGCACAGCGACGCATGCTACATAGGCAGAATGGTATTACCAGTCTCCCTTGTCTTTGTCGGTAATAGCATTATGAGGTTGAAATTTTCGCAAGAGGTGACAACCGCGTGAGCCGGGAGCTGCTTAAGTCATCATTTACTGGCCTCCAGCCCCTTAACAAGAGTAATGCTCTTCACATTCAATACTCGTGTTGGGACGTCGCCTAGGCGGAGTAATTGGCCACACGGGGAGCGCACAAGTGAACACTTCTCCCAACACCGCGTCAGATGGTCGAGCCATCATCATACGAACATCCAAAGCAGGTGAAGAAATTGCAGCAATTAACGACGCGAACGTCGGCCATCACATCACGTGCAACAATCCCTGATGAAGGAGGGCAGTCGTGAACATTCAGTAGGTGTGCGGTAGCATGGCGACTGCATCCTATAAATACTGCAGCCCCTTATGCATGAACGACCCGTATGTGCTTTTTCCTGATGGGTTCGAGCAGGAATCCGAAACGTCGGGCTAATAAAGCTCTTGTCCCAGCCATCGCGTCCCCTTCCTTAAGTTAGATATGTTAACTAATATTGTTTTTACCAGCAAACTATATGCTATCACTCAGGTGAGGCTTCAGAACCAAAATTCACCGCTTTCTGACTTGCATTTGAACAGTAATTCAGTCGAGCTATCTATGGGCCGGCAGCTATTAAGCTATGGATTGACTCCTGCAAAATCGATCGCAGCAGAAATCGCTGATCTTTTTTAGCATCCTGAGTCTGTGTTTACAAAAGAACGCTTGGACCTCGCAGTCGGTCATAATGCGCTTTCATTGCCGAGTTGCATTATTATGCAGCGACATCACCTCCTTCTGCATGCCTTTCCTAAACTAATAATCAAATTAGGAGTAGCTGTTTCGCATTTTCGGTTTATCCTCAGATTCAGATGACTGACCTGTGTGTGCTATCAAACAACTGAAAAACGCTTCCTTCCTCTCTGCTTTTTTGAATGTGCTCTCGCCGGTGATGCAACCATCAACCTCAAAAATAGATGACGAGCTTTTTGGATACCCCAAAATATTTATGCGGTATGCCCATCCTACAGTGGATGGCAAATCCAATAAATATCCGGTGATGAAATCTAACTGCACATTTGCTATGATTAATGCCTACACAGTCGCCGTTTTTGTTCCTTCGAGTGCACTTGGCACCGAAGAGTAGAAAACCCAAAAGTGCTTTCAAATAAAAAATAGTTATTTAAATCGCACATCGACACTGCCCAAAGTGAAGCAGGGTAATAAATAAATTACTATGCAATGAGATGCTGGATTTTTCCCTGAACGGTTCTTCTCCTTCCTGTTTAACCAGTGCTTGTGAACTTTTCACCGCTAAAGTAGTGTACATTTATTTTATTGATTTTCGGAGTATTTTTCATAAAAACAGGTACATTACTCATGCTCAAGTTATAGAGTACCTGATGTCTAAGTAGCACTTGACGAAAGAGAATATCTGGTTCTAGCAGTCATTTTTAAGAAATCGTTTTAGACCTCTTAACCATAGCTATATTAGTGCCGCAGTAGCAGTCGCGTGGCAACGTAGGAATAGAATGTAATATTTTTTACCATAAAACACACAAAGATGTGAACGTCCGTTTTTGGCCTATGTTTCCTCGTCAAGTAGCTGGCACACCGTATACTATGTCATTAGCTGGGGTTATTTAAAGTTCTGTGTGGAATGCGTAGTCTCCCGTTAGATTGATATCCGTTGTTTGCTTAGTGATTTCGTAGTGCCGATAGTGACGATTAAATAAGCTGGGTGGGGTTTTTTGAAATCTCAATTTGGCAAACACGTGTTTTCCGTAACTCGTCATCAGGCCAAAACAGTTACATAGACGATGAAATTATCGGGGCCAACGCCGACGCCAGATGATGCTTGCATTTCGCCCCAACCTCCTGATGGCAGTGATATGTGCACAACGTACCCGACGTACAAACATTACTCACAGCCACTCCACTTAATACTGTCACTAGGCCTACCCTTAGCGTCATCCCATAACGCTGCAGTCAGAGAGCGTGGAAATGAAATTTGCGATGCATCATCACCAAATAGTTTATTATAAACCCCGTTACTGGTGTCCCCGATTTCTGAGTCCGCATGCTTTGTGTTTATGCCAAAGTCCAATCATTTCTGCTCTAACTAGCTCAGAATTTCACTGCTATCATCCAGAAAATCCAGAGTCGGGCAGATTTTATTAGACATCTTCATTTTCCACTTACCTCAATATCCAAGCACACATTTCACGTCAAGAAACAACAACCTTGCAAAATGAAAGGCTTTCTTCAGTTCCTCTGTCCATCGCTCTGGCCTCAACATGCGAATCGGAAAACAATGGTCCGTTTTCATGATTTTCCACCCGACACCAACTTGTGTCTGGAGTGATTTTCACTTACTGTAAACAGGGATTTGTGGATGCTCACCTCAAAGTCCCTATCTCCTTATGTGTTATATACGTGTGTGTTGAGCCCTCATCACCTGAACGTATGGTGCTAATTCTTGCATTCTTTTACACAATTATCCTGAGATCCTCGTCTGCCTAGTTGATACTGAGGGAAATATCGACAAGATCAAGTGAAAAATGATAAAGGTGAGAGGGAGCCGTATGTAATGGTAGTGGGGACGATCATCGATCGTTTTTACGGAACTCACTCTTCCCGTTTTGCCTTTGGGGTCTCTCTGTCGTGTTCAACCAGCAGCCGCAAACCGGCGCACGATACGGATTACGGGATCGAGCACCAGGTGTTCCACACTTTGAGGTTGGGTATGACTGGCGGACGACGGCTAATGAGCTAGAAATATCTATTCCGGTCTCCCTTGTCTTTGTCGTTAACGCTATTCACCAACGTATGAGTCATATGCTATTAAAGGTACGATATTCGGGCAACAAAACCGAAGGCGTTAACTTAAATGGGGCTGATTTTTCCTCAGATTTTCTGGCACGTAGAGAGTTGCAAATGCAGTTTGGTTCGTCAGGCTTTCAGCACGGGTGCTAGATAAAAACCCGTGTTGCAAATATGAGGAATTTTCTACCAGGCACATATTACCGACTTAATGTGGAAAGAATGTGATTAGTATTAGGGCGTTTAGCTGATTTGAGAGTGGACATGCATACTGGCTTTAAAACGGAAAAAACAGTGTCAGATAATTTACTCTATGCTCGCACATTATTTTTGTTATGACGCGGAGGACAGGCAGGTCACGGACACGAGGGGTTACAACTCGTCAGATAGATGCGCTGCTTATATTGGCTCCTGTGCGTTCTGGGACATTCCATCCAATGACGTGCCAGTCGTTCTAGAATGTTCCTGCCCTGGGCGTGCTGGTCGCTGATTGGCCACCGTGTGCGCGATAGCCCCTCCCCCGCGGAAAGCGTCTGGAATGTTCGACCAGCCATTGATTGGGCAGCGCACGTGAGCACAGCCACTACACGTGCTCTGCGCTGCATTGCACGCCGGTCGACCGTCTAACTTCACACGTGTCTCACGCCGGCGGACGTGGCTCTACGCCGCTTGCACCCTCCATAACAATTTTCAGTACGAATTAGAAAGGCGTAACGAAGGGACTGCTTACATTCGGTGGCTAACTAATGTGACACTCAGCTCGTTCATAAGGTCCCTGATATGCATCATTTTCTGGAAAACCTATATGGCCTAAATTTGCAGTCATTTATATTTATTCACTCAGCCTACTTCAACTGCAATTAACACTCAACTATCGGCTTGTTTGCCTGCCTTTCGGTCTAGATCCGAATTCATCAATATAAACCCAGAAGTACAGGTGGGGATTCTATGGAGTCGAACAGTTTACAGTAATTTACCATTTTTCTGAGCAAAAACGGTAGGTTTGTTCAATTAAGCCAAAAGGCAAAGTCCAAAATGGTTATTGCAACTTAATTCATATAGACCGCTTTTATCCTATTCGCTGCAGTACTTTTAGCGCAGTTGGGGTCGGCTTTGTCGATACATCGTGCGTCAGAATTTGCGCAGTGAGTTCTTTCGTAGACCGACACGTAGACGATGCAAATTAATTAAGTGCCTCCCCATTGACAAGCGACGGTGGACTTGCGTAGTTATCGAGTTGTCCACGTTTCCGTATATAGATGAGCACTGACAGCCAATTATCCTTATTACCGGACTTTCGGGCACCTATGTCAGTTTAACCTTTCCAATCGTCATGATGGGAACAGCGGAAGTATAAGCAACCAAGCCCACTGTTTGGCAGTGACTTGACTTACTTTGGACGCTAACTTTCAACTTATCGGGCAGGACGGAATGCATTTCTCGCCTTTCATAAACAGGAAAATGTAAATGAGCACTGAATTGCCCTACAAACCACTCATCTTCATAGAGGAACAGGCATTCATCTGGAAAAGGTCTTTCGGAAGTTCTGGGACCTGGCATTAGAGAATGCATCGGCTCGTCAAAAAGCTGGATGCCTTCTCGAACGTCCCTAATACTGCTACTGTCATGCGGTCTTGCGAATTTCGATAATGAAATTGTCAACTTCCTCAATTTCTACCACAAGGGTGAAAGTTGAAATGTAGGATCAGTTGTGCAATGATTTACCGTACTAACAACACATGCCTTAGCTAACAGTCCAGACACATGTGTTTCGCCGATCTTATGCCGCTGCCTGACGCAGCTGCGAGGGGTTCGGCTCGTCAATGGGTCTTCCAGCTTTGCCCGTGTGTTTTCTGGTATATGAACTCCAGTTTCAACTTGCCTTGTTTAATTTCCGAGGAAATTAATGCGCGAACTTGGAGAAACCAATTGAAACAGACCGGGGACCCACTGACGAGCCGAACCCCTCGCAGCTGCGTCAGGCAGCGGCATAAGATCGGTGAAACACGCGTGTCTGGGCTTTTAGCCAATACCTGTGTTGTTAGTACGGTAAATCACTGCACAATTCTATACTACTGGCTGCCTGTTGGCGGTTTGTGAATATTAAGCGGTTATTCCGCAGTAGCTGATTGATTTCAGCTCAAATATTCATATAAAACTTTGGACTGTGCCTGGAACGGTCTGTTTCGAAATAGTTACTCCAAGTCCGCGCATTAATTTCCTCGGAAATCAAACAAGGCATATAGGATCAATGCTGGGCGATCGCAGCTCATTCTTCGAGCGTGACTAAAAATTCCCAATCTGTGCGCTTTAGGCCAGGCAATGCAAAGAGTAAATTTCTCAGATGGATTAATATTTCGGAGTCTGTAGCGCCTCAAACGAAATTAAGCCTTCTGCCTCGGGCGCACAGGGGTCATGTGATCACGACCTCCGAGCGTCAGAACGTGAGCGCGTTCAGGCCCACAAACGCCACTACCAACCAATCAGCTGATCGGGCTGACACTGACTGACTCTCACCTGACGTATATTCACTCACGCCCGCACGCTCACACGGACGTTCGCGAACCCACAGCTGGCCCCGCGGCCAGGTACCTGACACCCAACAGGTAACATTACTTTTCTGTTCTTTATCTCTGTATTCAGGAGAAGCGCCTGGCTCAGAACTTCTGCAGCGGCGACTGCTCAACAGTCTCCTGGACACATGAGGAGCCCAAATCCCACGAAACACAGACACGTCGACGTCGTCAAGGCGACAACAAGAAGCACCGTCACAAAAGTGCTCGGTACAACTCCTCTTCCTCCTCTGTAGCTGTCTCCCCCTTGGACTGTCCAAACCGCCTCCCCGCCTCTCCAAAACGGCGTCACATGGAATGCAGTGACGACCACCTACCGTCCCCACCACCGGCACGTCGATTGGCCAATTCAGGGGGAGCCGACGAGACTGGGACCGTTCTCTTTCACATGTCTTCCCTCAAAAAGGGTGCGACCGGCAGGAAAAAGCACTCCGTGAAGTTCAGCAAGGACAATCACCAGCAGGAAAGCCAGAAGCAGTTAGAGCAACAACAGCCCCTTCTTGGACGTTCTAGCGACGCCTACGACAACACCATCGATTTCACCAATCGTCACAAACCGCCAGTGCCACCGTGCCAGCGGGAGACAGCTACGCGAGAACGTCTGGCCAGTCTGGAGGTCAGCCTGGAAGACCGGCCGGTGGACATTGAGTCGGAGATTGATGCCTACAGTCGATTCCTCTTCCCCTGTTGTTTTGTCCTTTATAATTGTTGCTACTGGCTTTTTTACCTAATAATTTCAGATCCTGGTTTCATAAACTCCTAGCATAGATGACAGACGTGGCCGTCGTCTGTGTGTACAAAGCTAGTTTCTGCATTAGTTACTACCTCCTATGTCTTCGCTCCACCTTCGGAGGAGGACACGATGCACACACTACTGAATTTGATAAGTAACATACCGTGCTCAATGTGGAACAATTGCTCCAGCCCTTTATATTTACTTCACTTTCAATACCACCTAGAAGACATGACTGACGTTTGCATGCAATGCTCGAAAATCCCCTTACGTGTGCATGTAAACAGCTTAGGTTACTACTTGAAAACGGCAATTTTCATATTCTTTTGAGGTGTTTGTTTGTATTTTGGTAAAATGGCGATAGAAATGCACCAGCGCACTGTCCTGGAAAAGAAACGTGCGCCTTCAGTTACTTTTTTATTTAATTTACTTATCGGTCAGAATTTCAGGTCTTTACAAGGCAGTATTGTCTACGTTGTTAACTCTAGTGGGTTTATTCGCATTTGTAAGTTCTACTGCATCAAAGCTATTGCCAATTTACTTAATGTAGGTAATGAAATCAGTGGCGAAATACAATCAAAATGTATATACGGCATATTCTCCCCTTTCTGGGTTTTTTACGGAATCGACCGGCACATATTCGGTGTCCACATTAGGACAGATGCTTCGAAACCGAGTACGTTTAAATACAACTAACCTTTCATCTAAAGGCAGTAGACCAGTCGTAGATCACTCTTTCGCATAGCATAGTGCCCTTGAGAATTGCGTCAATAATGACGCGTCTAAACTGGTGCAGCACCGCCTTCATCAAACACCCATAACCATACCATGTATGAGGAAACAAAACGCACGGACCTGCACGACGACACGACAATTCGATGATGTCCACCGTGTGCTCAAAAGCAAGGTAAGAGCAGTGACGGTGACTTGCGCGTAACTTAGTTTATGGTGATAATAGACTTCCGCAACATCTACCGCACTATCTCTTCCCCAGATTACACATTGACTAGGATTTTTCACTAACGACCACAAAACCTCAACAGGGCTCAGAATGACGAGGATGACTGGACAGCCATGCCCATAATCTGTACAGTGCGCGACCGATCGCAAGAAATGTTGGCTGAAATCCTGGAATGCGTTTTCGATTAGGAGGAATTATTTAGGCGGTTAAAATACTGATTCAGAAGATGAAGATGCGATCACTGGGACAAGAAGTTTATTTGCCTGACGTTTCGGACTCTCACTCGAGCCCATCATCAGAGACATTCGCAGATAGAGGTGAAGGTGGCACCAGGAGTGCAGTATTTATAGCACGTGGCTGCCGTGGGACCGTATGCGCACTGCAATTGACAGTTCTCACAATCGCCGCTGGGGTCGTAATTGATGCGGCGGTGGCTTGGCGGTCCGAGTCCGAGTTGTTAATTGCCGCGATTTCGTCATCCGTGCTCGATGCTGGTGTGACGATTGCTCGGCAAACTGGCTCACTGTCACCGTGATAATTGCTCACCCGCGCCCTCCCCACGTGCCTGATTCTCCTGCCCAGGGAAAATCGCAATACGGAATAGGGCACCGAGAGGTCATTGTGTTTTTTGATGGATTGCGGGCCTGAGAACCATGACTCGAGCAGCTCGCGGCTCACGCGGTTGTCACCCCTTGCGAGGATTTCGGCCTCTTGAAATTTGAAAATATGGCCGGGTCCCGTCAAGTGTGCCGCCACCTGAGAGTTAGCGT
>CACRXP010000302.1:75330-87768 GCA_902702965.1 Spirometra erinaceieuropaei
TTACGACCCCAGCGGCGATTGTGAGAACTGTTAATTGCAGTGCGCATACGGTCCCACGGCAGCCACGTGCTATAAATACTGCATTCCTGGTGCCACCTTTACCTCTATCTGCGAATGCCTCTGATGATGGGCTCGAGTGAGAGTCCGAAACGTCAGGCAAATAAACTTCTTGTCCCAGTGATCGCATCTTCATCTTCTGAACTGCTACCGGGGACTCGCCTGTTCGCTTTTATCAGCAATACTGATTATCATGCGACATAATAGCGTAGTATTTCAGGCTCGCCAGGGTGTCGGCTCCTGAATGCACTTCTTTTTGACCCCTTGCAGAAATCATACTTGGTAAAAAATGGCTACTTAATTAGCAGGCATTTTTCCTATTAATTTTCGATTGTTTTGTAAATTCAAAGATATTTTATAGAAAGCATGCACAAGATATGCTTTTGGTAGAAAATCGAATTGTCTTCCTATCTATTACTCGAAGAATGTGTATATTCAAGTTTTAAAAATGTTTCCCAATTCCCAAATAGTTTTGAGCCCGATCTACCATCGCATTAGCGTTTTGAGATTTAAATCTACAAGGGGCATGCTTTCCGCGTAAGGAATATCACATGTTCCTCTATGCCTTTGAGAAGATACCATATAAAGTTCGTGAAATTATGCAATGGATTTGGGCTATGTTGTACATCTCATGAGGAGCATTAGTAAACGATCACTTGCAATGCCGTATAAATGGACACCACACGGTCTTCAGCATTTCATAATTAAAAACTTATTTAAAACCCAAATATGCGCTTTCTTCGGGTATAAAATATGAAGGCAATGCGATTTTCTACCAAATGTGAAAAACAAAGCCTATTTTTGTTCATGTTTTTTATAAAATATATTAGACTTTATAAGACCACTGAAAATCGGGGCGAAAAATACATGCTACTTAAGTAGCTATTTTTTACCAAGTGCGGTTACTGCAGGAGTTCAAAAAGCAGTGCATTCAAGAACCGACATCCCGTCGGGTCCGATATACTATGGGATTATGCTGCAAGGTAATCAGTATGGAAATCTCACCTAATAACTTTTTTTTAATCGAGAACGCATTTCAGAATTTCAGTCAACATTTCATGAGATCGGTCACGCACTGTATATCTGGCGGGAGCGCAATTTGATCTACCGGTAGGGAACCAGGAGTCGGGAACTGCCAGCGCATACCGGGCCACGAGGGTCATGGTTTAAACACATACACACGCACATGACAGTTCGACCGTCGTTTCCGATAATGTCTACCGTGTGTTCCACAGCAAGGCGAGGCGGACACGGTGACTTGTGCGTGAATCAGTGTCAGTAGACTTGCGCAGCATCTACCGCAGACCTCTCTCCTTCCCCGGCCGAGCTCGGTGTCAAGACAGAGACAAGAAGACCAGAGGCGGAGCGGAGGGCGCAGTCGAGCCCGCAACTAGGCGTTCCACCCCACGTCCCCTTGTTTACACAGCGAGCAACTGAGATTCTAACTAATAACAAAAATGGAGGCGGAATGAGTCTCAATGTGCGCGAAGTCAGTCTGCAATCGCCCCCCGAAGTATTGGCATTTGTCATGGTGCATCTTCTGATAGCGCTTGCCAAACGGGGGCTGTCAGAGGAGTCACAGGTAATTCGTTTAACCGAAGTCCATCATTGTCTCGCCACCTGACAGATTTGATCTTTATTTGTAGGCGCATGCCGATTGGTAAAAAAGACTGTCGGCGTGTGGTGCTTAGATGGTCCTACGAGTGCGGACGAAACCGTTAGTTACAGACAGCTAATCTTTGGAATGCTCAGCTTATGGATTAACAATTAAAAACATTGTCAATTTTCGAAACATTCTATAAACATAGGCTACGAAAGCTATGGTATTGGGCACTCAATCTAGAAGAAGTCTGTGCCGCTTTTTTGTCATACATGAAGAATAACCTAAGCATGAAACCACTCTGGCGAATAGGGAGGTCTAAACTATTCAACGGTATGATTTCAGTCAATTAAAAAACTTTCTTCAACACGTAAAATACTTACAAAATGCTCCGTCGAGGGGCGTCCACGAGCTTTTTGATTTTACTGGTAGATATATGCAAAGATGGCAATTTAGACTGGCTTTTTGTTTTCATGGAAAATATGGACACTTTTGCCATAACATAAAGAAGTTTTTCGCTTTATACTACAGTCATTTTCGCTAAATTTGTTGACATGTAGCCGTTGTTGTACGATCAGTAATGCACAGAATATCGACCACATTAATATTGACACATTGCACAAACGGTTAATGTTTTACCCGCTCCACTTATAAACGACGGATAAGTAGGAGGTAGACGATACGAAAGTGTCTTTCGTTATGTAGAAAATTTGAAAGGATCATTCAATAATGTTTATTTTGTCGGTGACTGATAACGTCCTTACCATTGGCATAACTTAGGCACATCAAAGACAAGAATTGCTACCAGGGCTTGTTAGTGTCCCTAAAGGCACGAAATCACACAGACTTGTAAAGCGGTCTATTAAAAATTAATAAAATATCCGGTGTTCTAAAAATAACCCTTGGACGAAATTAGGTTCTCGCAGCTTGCTTTAGACAGAAAATAAATTATCGAGCGCGGACAGTTTTGTTGAGAAAAAACTCTCAAAGTTAAGCTACTCCTCTTTGGAAAAAAACGCCCGCTTGGGTGCGTTGAACAAGTCTACGGCAGCCCGGGTAAAGGGCTGCATTTTTCAATATTTTATGTCAGTAAACTACTTAGGAAGAGGACTTAGACGAAACAATAGTATTTTCCGAGAGATCACAATACACTAAATCCACAGCCTCCTCAACGCCAAGAAGGTATCATATCACTTTCCATCATTGGGTTTCGTGAATTAGGCCAAATTCTGTAGAATCCGATGTTTACTTAGGCATGTTGCCAAGCTCTTACTTACATGTTACTACTGGCAGGTTCACTGGGAAGCCCGTCTTTTCATGTTCCTCCGTTAATTGTCTGTCACGGTTGTATCAATATGACAGATGGACGTTTTGGGAAGTTATAATGACAAGATCTACGATCACGAAATTGTTCGGACATGCAGTTTCCGCCTCGGCAAACCTGGTACCTTGCATGCAATAATTCCGACCTTCCTCATTGACCCAATGGTGGAAAACTCGGCGCCTTGTTGGGTTTCGAACCCACGACAGTAGAGGAAGGCTTTAGTAAAGCCAACTCTCTAACCACCTGAGCTACGAGGCGCCGAGCTTTTCACAGTTGGGCCAATAAGAATTATTTAAAATCTGCCAAAACATCTATGAATCCCGACCATACCAGGAATTCAGGCATCGCAGTAGGGAATTTCAGACCAATCTTGATGATTACCACATATGTTTTCAGGAACATGGCGGCTTATGGAGCTGAGTAGGAGCAAGCTTCATGAAGGCGGAAATTAGGTTAAATCAGCTTAGGACGAATGCGTAGATGTAGGGTTTGTGATGATATCCATTAAAACACTAAAGGGATCAGATTTTGTTACATAGTGAACAGCCATGGGGACGTTTAGTAATATCAGAGATATGAGAGCTATGGTCTAGTTGTGTCAGGGCGGGGGGATAGAAGCCGCCAATGGTTATCTCTTTTACGCCGCGGGTTCCTGTTCATAAGGACATGAGTATATACTGTCCATCTTGTACCAGAGCAGATCTAGGGACTATACAAACACCTCCTATGAGTTTAATGATGGTATGGACAGACCAATGGCCACCATGTCTGACCTCTTAAGTGTGCCTCGGCGCAGAAGCCTATAGAACATAAGTGGCACTTTATAGATGACTCAAAAACGTCTATCGACCGAACAAACCACAACTGCTCTAGCGATGGACTTCTTTGAGCCGTGGTTTAGCCAGGCATGGTGACGCTCTTTCATCCGTTTGGGTGGGCGCCTAGCTATTTGACCAATGCAACCCGTCCATAGGGGGCGAGTTTAACTTCAGACGCACACTGCAGCAGTCTGGGGAAACAGCCCATCCCTATCTTGAAGGCAAAGAAGCGGAGTGCTTAAGAAAATTCGTCCCGGCTGGGTATGTTCGGAGCGTGTTAGTGTTAAAGCGTCCTCGCGGAATTCGCTGGCCGGATCTCTCCGGAACGGCAATGTAAGCAAGCGCTCCTTCTTTTAAGCCTTTAGCACGTCCGTATTCCGTGGACGTTCTATCCTATATTTTATGATTAACTCGGGGAAGTATTCTCTCACGGAGTGCATTTAACAGGGATGAGTTAACTCTCCAGCGCATCGGAAATGCATATTATCCTAGGTCCTATGGTTAGGTAGCGAACAGATCTTCGCTTGTGATTTAGAGGAGCAAACTTTCAAAATTTTACGTGTTGTCCTGTCCAGGTCTTCTTTCCGAATAAACGTCCGCGAAGTACTTTATCAGGCGATCTGCTTAAAAGAAACTTAGGAACGACTAAACTCGCTCGCAGAAGGTCGTCTGACAAATAAGGGGGTTTGTACAAGCTTTCATGACGTTCTGAAAGAAGCTGCGTACGGCATGCTCGTACCTGAATCTAGCTACAGCGACGAAGCAAGCACATTTCACTGACAACGACTCATCTCCTTTACCTCTCCCCATGTCCTGTCAAAACTAAATTTTAATGGCCCCTGACATCTGACATCTCAGGACTCCTTCAGCCTCTCTCCCATGACATCTCCTCATTTAATGTATTCGAAGTCTGCTATTTGGGTAAAAATTACTACTATCGCAGTAGAAGATGGGAGGAGGGTCAATAATTAAAAAAGCATGTTTCTCGAAACTGACTAAAAAATGTCCTTCGGTACTCATCACCGTGTTTATTTCACTGATTCATGAGCAAGCCAGAGACCAATCTTATGAAATGTCAACAGGAATTGTCGGATGTGTCTTCACTTGGGGAGGGTAACTAAAGTGAATTTGTAATTTTGAACACCACATGGCAAAACGCCAAGATATTTTACACAAGCTAAGATGCCTCCCTCTAATGGCACTTCTTTTCTTTTGCCTAGAAAACTGCACTCGATAAAAGTGGCTACGCATACAATTTGGACTGTTTCTACCGATTTTCAACGCCCCTTAAAATTCGAATTTATTCTATTGAAAGCATACACTAAATTATAATTCCAGCCCATTCATTCAGTGAAAAACCATGTTTACTTTATATTTCTACTAGAACAAGCACATTTTGATGTGATATTTAAAGACTGTAGAATGTCCATTCAAATAATGCCAAAGTTGTCTGTTCATTATTGCTGTTGAGGGAGTCTGCAACGCCGTCTGCGTCAGCAAAATAATTTCCTGAGTCATGAATGCATTTCTTTACACTGAATGTATAGAGCTGCCATGCTGTAAAACAGAAACAGTAATAGGCAGATGCATAAAAATAAAAGAACTCCACAATCCATGCAGTACAGAATTTTAAGAAAACATATTTTTTCCAAACGACAAAATAAAACTATATGTTTTTTCCTACCGAGTGCAGCCTTATAAGGCGACCATAAGGAAGTGCATTCGAAAGGCAGCCACTTGGCATTTTTAAAATACCTTGAGATTCTGCCCAAAGTCTGGCAGTATTACAGCCCGGTTAAAGTAATCCGCCCTAGTTGAAAATACATTTCAAATCTCCAGTTAGCACTTTGTGATATCGGATTGTTATGGAGAGTACAGGCGGCGTGAGACACGCGTGAACTTGGACGGCCGACCGGCGTGCGCTGCAGCGCCGAGCACGTGTGGTGGCTTTGCTCACGCGTGCGGCCCAATCAATAGCTTGTCGAACATTCCAGACGCTTTCCGCGGGGAGGTGCTATCGCGCACGCGGTGGCCAATCAGCGACCAGCACGACCGGGGCAGGAACATTCTAGAACGGCTGACAAGTCATTGGACGGAATGTTCCAGAACGCACAGGAGCCAATATAAATAGCGCATTTTTCCGACGAGTTGTAACCCCTCGTGTCCGCATGTTACCGGTGAGGTGTTTGTCCCCCAAGCGGGTTCTCTTCCTATTCCACCTTCCTTCCGGGTCACAATACGGATAATGACAGAAAATATATAGGCTGCTAGTGTTAGGCAAAAATAAAGTGCTATAGAAGCAATTAAAAAGGAAGGTCAGCAATAAGAGATCTGGGTCGATAATCTGGGAAAGATGAAGTGTTACCGGATCAAGGGAATTGAATTGCTGACGTTTCGGAGAGCTTGGCCGACTATCCGTTATCAAAGCATTTAGTGCAAAATCGGCCAGACTTTTGACTAAACATCCAAATCAATTAGCCGTGGGCTGATCGATTTTTAATTCTTTCTTTGGCTTGGCCCTATGACCGCCGTTTGTGAGTGTTGGCGGCCTCCTGTGCTGTGTGTCGTCACCTCAATTGGTGTTAGTTGCCTTTTTGCCCCCATTTTCGGTGAATTGAACGACGGTCGTGTTTGCTCAATATTCTTACTCCTAGTCATGGCGCATGTAGTGACGTAGGACTTTATAGGCCACAGGCAGGTCTAGATACTTGTTCATGGGGTTGGCGTCTGAGTATCAAACCTCAGGTGTGAGACGTTCTGCCCTTGAGGTGTCTCGGCCTAAGACGGCTGCTCCTTGAAGGTCGAAACTGTGGCTAGTTTCTCTAAATGGGAACGCAAGCTATGAGTTTGGGTCTACTCTCCGAGTTTCCAGTTTGTGCTCATGAAGGCGGGTCTGTAGTTTCCGTCAGGTTTCCCCAGTGTACTCGCAGTCTCCATAGTTACAACGTAGTTTATAGACAACTAATGAAGTTTCACTGGGTGGCATCATACGGCGACTAATGGTTGCCTGGGGTCGACAGGCAATACCTAACCTGGCGGGTTGTTACAGTCGTGAAGCCGCCTCGGAGACTCCTTTAATGTAAGGAATAGTCTTCCAGTTTTGGGGTTTTTCTTCCGGCGGTCATCGTCTATCCATCCGGCACTTGCTTTGCTTGATAAAGTAGCTTCGGTACCCATTGGCTCGAAAGAGGTCATGAAGATATTGTCGTTCAAGCCTTTTGTCGACTGGTGTGCTGCAGTGTGTTTCAACTCTTTGGAATAGAGTACGGACACAGCTGCGTTTGTGAGAAAGGGGATGATTATTGTTGAAGTGCAGTACTTGTCTTGTGTTGGTGGCATTTCTGAAAATGGTAGTTTGCAATTGCCCAATTGCACACAGACGCACAAGGACATCGAGGAAGGGGAGTTTCTTGTTTTTTTTCAGCTTCCGTCGTGGATTGGATATTCGAGTCAAGTGAGTTCAGTAATTTTTAAAGTGCTCCGCGTCAGATGATTTGATAATGGCGAAAGTGTCATCGACGTACCGAATCCAGAAGTTTGGTTGATACTTGAACACCAAGTGCTCTATCCGTTGACGGGGCCACTTCATCAACAACTCTGATATGGGGGAGCTCATGGGTTAGTCTTCGATTTGTTCATACATTTGTCCACTAAAAGTGAAATATGTAAGAGTTCCACTAGATGTTCAGTCTTCAGGGAGCTGTCTCTCTCGTCGTAACGGTCAGACAGAAGCAGCCTCACAACGTCAGCCGCTAATTGTTGTGAAATGGAGGTGAAGAGTGAGACGACATCAAAGAATACCATGGATTCACGTGGCTCTAGTTTTAAACGTTCAAGGTACTGATTAGCAGAAGTCAATGTTGTTGGCAAACCTTTTGCCAGAAACGTAAGACTGTAGCGACTAAGCAGTGCGAGGAAGTGCTCTGAGCGCTACAACCACCAGGTCAAATGCCAGTTTGGAATGAGAAGACGGAAGCCACCAGATTGTGCACAGAACCCGGAGTTGTCCTCTCGGCGGCAGTGGCCACCGGTGCTGACCGCGTCCAGTCATGCCTGAGAGTCCGTGGGACAGTGGTGGCAGCCGCTTTTGTAGGCTCGTGGGCCAAGCTCAAGTGGTCTCCAATCGGTGTGTGTTGCATTTGCCGAGGGGTAGTGTCCCATTGGCTTGTTTTGCTGGTTGCAGGGGGTGGCGCGTTCAAGTGGCGCATGGGCAGCTGCGACTCTGTGCGGACGCAGGTGTGCCCGAGCTGAAGTCGGTCGAGTGGCTTCAGATCAGCGCGTCTGGAACGGCTCACTAGGCAACTAGTGGCAATTAGAGGCAGCTAGGTCTTTGACAAGGACGCCTGATCGGTCATTATGATTGCCCGCTACAAGACGAACAAACGTCTATTTTGCCAAACCGTATGCAGGAGTGCCAGACAGGAAGACGATGGGCCTAAGTGGTATGATCGCACTGTGTGCATTCGGTAGACCGCAAAACGGCACCGTGTAGAGTTAGGGGGTTTCATAAGAAACCAACCCCTAGCTGTGACTGCCCAATTTGCTCTGACTTTTGCCGCACTTTTCAAAATTTGAGCAAGCCGACTTCTCATCTCAATGACTGGACAAATTTTATAGGACAGTGGATCGTCGAGTAGGCTTAAAGCTTTCTTCTGGTGATTAGATTTGTCGAGCACAACTGTGGAACGACATTTGTCAGCCGGCAGGATGATGATGATGATGACGACGATGATGATGATGATGATGATGATGATGATGATGATGATGATGTCTTTATCCGCTTTTAACCTTACACAGCTTGCTGTTCTTCGTTGCTGTGAGATTCGCTCTTCTTTTGTTGAATTAGCAAAAAAGAATCTTTGTGGCGAATCGACTCTTTCGGCTTTTCTGACATTTGTGTTAGTTGAAGAACAGATTCAAAAGCGATAATGAACTCGGGGAGTATGGCGGCTGCTGTGTTGAAAGTGGCTTCACGTCCCAGGACTGCAAGTTGTGTGCTGGTAAGGGATTTAGGAGAAAGGTTGTGTACAAGGTCGCCCGACGAGTTGTCTGGGCGAGCTGGTCTCAGTTTGGTCAATTTTAGTGATAAGTCTCTGTCCTATTTGGCGCGTGCCTTTCGAGAATGATTCAGAATGGTTTCCTCAATATCATTTAATCCTCCACCAATAGTTGTCACGAAATATGACTTTGACTGACCGATTTCAAGGCTGTAACGTTGCAGTCTTTGATGCAAATCATGCATAAGTACTCTATTCAGTCTTGTGCCATGTCGCGCCAAAGCCTCCCCCCTCAAGATTCGTGCTCATTCGCGCCGAGGTTTTGATAAGAATGCATATGGGTTAAGGCCCTATAATGTTATGGCTAGTTTGCCTTAATTTTGCTAATCATACGTCATATCACAGCCCGCCGTCATTAAACCAAATGTGCACAAGCGTTGCAATCGGCTTATAGCCTGGATCTACCATACTGATCTCAAGGACACCATTAGACGAATGTGCCTAAGTGCCATGCATCTTGACTTTCTCTGTCCACTTAAATCGGGGATTTGCTCGGGTAGGTATAGGTATACGCAGATCCTACCGAAACTGCTAAGATTCTAACGGATGGTGAAGGGTCACTAATTGGCAACAACCCTGTCATGACGTCATGGCTGATTTCGATCGGGCAATTAGTTTTCATTATGTGACTTATGTGAACCTTTCGTCGAATTTGAGTTCTTCAACGCTTAAATGGGCCTGATCTGTGGTTGTAAAAAAGTTGCAGACTTCAAAGGATCAAGGTTGGTACGTAAACAATCGTTCTTACATGACACTTGATCAAACATAACGTAAGACACTATCTCGTGTTCCTGAGTTTTACATACCTTGTCGAAATGTTGATTAATTATAATTAGAATTTCTATAGCCACACCGATGATTTGGCGCCCGCTTTCATAGACCAGTATCCAACACAACAATTGCCATCTAAACAATGATTAATTGCAGTTATCAATACCTGAAGAAGGCAGAACTAGTCGGAGATTGTTGGCAAAAGCGCATGTGAAGAAGACGAGACAACATCTAGCCAACAAGGAAATCTTGGTAAGCAGGCCGGATAAAGGAAATGGCAGCGGACTGCGTAACGAAGATACAGTCAATATTGCCAGACCAGAGGAAACTCGGGAAGGTTGACAAAGGAGAACATTGCAGGAATGAGTTAGAGACAAAACTGATCGGCTGTCTATGCGGGCTACACACAAGGGTTTTGAAAGTGACCGTTACCTTGAACATTTTTGACCGGTCGGAACGCATATTCCTCGACTAAATGTTTTGCCTATGATCCATAAGGACGTTCGGCCTGTTAGCTTGATTTTCGCACACGAAATTCGTCGTATCATGCGATAGCGAATTGGTTAATAGAGTATCTCAAGCCCGTGCGATACCAGTTAGCACCTTCAAATTCATTGAAGACGTCAAACATCTTAATCTTAACGACATGGTTGTATCCTTGCAAGACGGCTCATAGTTTGGTATTAACGTCTCGGTCACCGAAAAAAATTGAATGCATATGCAATTTCCCATTAGCTAATAGGCGGGTATTCGGGATTTCGACAAACACACTAAAGGAAGGTCTTACTGGGATGCACAATAAATTTTCCGTTCCTTTTTGACAATCAACTTTAAAGAAAAGTAGGCGGCGTTGCTGTGGGCTTTCCCCTTGGACCGCTCCTAACCGAAGTCTTTATGGGCAAACTGAAGAGATTCCAACGAAGTGATTAGATCGATAAGCGTAAACATTAGGGTCGCTACATTAATGACATCTTTACGATTGGTACCACAGAATCCAACGTATCTGCCCCTCTTAAATGCTGAAAATCAAAAACATCCGTCGATCACGTTCACGTTGGAGATGAAACGGCCGGTCCGGACCATATCTTAGATGCGTTTCGGAGCAGGAGACCTGACGATGGAATCCGAAAGGGTGTCCACCAGAACAAAACCTGGTCCAAACAACGTACGAACTTCGGTAATTTACCTCCCCCCCTTCAAAATTAAAACGTAGTCTCTTGTTTGTCGAAAAGGGAATTTGAAATGTGTTTTGGCGGGCAGCATCGAGAATCAAATCAGAAGGACCCAGGATTTGCTTCGCAAAAACAGGTATCCTGTCAGGTTTATGGCAAAGAACATGCCGGGAACTGTAAAAACCCACCACAATGACTGTCAAAAAACAAAAAGCCTGTCCTCCAAAGTCCCCCTTTGAAGGGTACTCCGCGAGTGAACTCCTAGGAACACGCCCTGATCCAGCTGTCTCACAGGCTCTCCCATCAGAAAGGGTTCTGTTGGGAGCACCTACACTCCCAAAATCAAGAGCCAGCCAATCACTGGAGGCCACATGCGTTTCCCTCTACCGCGCCGTCACTATGATCGTGGCGCCTTTCCATTACCTTGTCCCCTCAAGCCTGACCAATCTGTGAATTCGAATTATCGACCAGCTCGTCTAGAATGTCCCCTCCCCCCGAAGTGCATTGGGTCGAACGCAGGCGAACCACAGTACGGTGTTATAAATACGCATTACTTTCAGTTAGTTTTGAATTCCTGTTCTTAATACATTTTTTCGTGGCCGGTCGTGTTCTCCTTCTCTGCCGCGTTGGTATTGGGAACAAGAGTCGAGTGCAAATACGCTCTACGTGATTTAAAGTACCAGTCCGGGTCATATCAGGCTCGAAGAGTATTCACTACTTGCCCTATGTTACATGTAGAAGGTCAGGATAAATTACCGACTCAGACCACATCAATGTGCATTTGCTCCTGCGAAGCAGGTTTTACTGGTTTCACGAGTCGTCGTCTATCCAAGAAACTACAATAATCCCCCCTGGCATGGCTTGAAAAAGGCAAAATTAGGGGTATAAACAGCCCAATTCGCGCACTACTGTTGATTCTAGACATCGTGTGGACCCCCAGAGAAGCTTTTCATGGCATTTATAAAATTTTCCCATTACATTAAACTACTGTTCTAGCGGTTGTTAGTAGCAAGTTACAAAAGCCGGTCTTGTTTGCAAAGAAGAACCTCGTTCAGGCTCTGCGTTTACCGTGGTCAACTCTCGGCAGCCCTACGCTCTCGCCCGCGCCTGTGTTTAAAAACTAACTTTCATCGCCTTTGCACTAACTGGCCTGTTCGACTTCTCACCCATCCCTCTGTTTTGAGAATAGAGTTAATACAATTCTCTATTCATTGACATCTTTTACCAACACCATTCCCCTATAAATGTACTGGTCTGACAAGAATTAGTAGACATCTAGCCTTCCCAGCCCACGAATCTTGAATGCATCGGGAAGCCAGCGACGGATGCTCGCCACTTCCTGTGGGAATAATGCTCACAATTTTTGGACATGAGAATGGCGCCCCTTCTGGAATGATGTCGGAAATGAGGCTGTCGGCGTTTCTTCCAAACTTGCAAGGTGAGCACGACATCGACGTTCACTGCAACCGCTAACGCAGCAGTCTCTGTTTAGATGCCAAAAATATGTGCCTGCATACCCCGTCGTTAGGCTTTTACCTCTGGGCGAGACAGTCAGACGCGTAGAACAGCTTTGCACACGCCTGAAATGTCCAGAAGCTTGTCAGGAGGGATTTGCGCTAAAAATGTGCTATTGGAAGGC
>CACRXP010000302.1:94412-108758 GCA_902702965.1 Spirometra erinaceieuropaei
TCACAAGTTGCTGCCCTCAAGCAGTCTCTGATGATGAACTTCAGTTCGAGTTCGAAAGCTCAGGCAAATAAATCAACTGTCCCAGTGATCGTGCCTTTGTCTTTTTTTTAAATATGATTTACTCCAGGAGCCCTGATGTAAGGTAGACAATGAGCTGTACTCGCAGGAATTTGCCTTATATTCATAATTTAACCACTCACACAATAGAAACTGCTAAATAATAAGGTGTCTCTTCTGGTCTGGGCATTCTTACTGCGAAGTAAGCAGGTCTGGCTAATAAATTGTCGTGTACACTGCAGCAACGTTAGAATTGACCGTGGTTGGACACCAATCTGGCTAGCGGGTCGCATGTGAACCGGCCACGACGTCAGGAATAATGCTTGTCATCCAGATAGACTTCACCCACTCGAGACATTCCTCGTTCCTTTGATTGGTAAATGTAGGCCTTTACCCCCGAATGCGGAACTTTCAGGAAACAATTTCTCTACTAGAAAGCCTACGTAGCCGCTGTCGAGTGAGGCACAGGCAAACTAATGTTTTTGATTGACAGGATGACAGCCGGACGCTTGATCCACCATTCGCATTACCCACAATGACGCACGTTGAAGCAGCCCATACTAACTGCCCTAGCATGCGCAAACTGAATCTTCTTCCACAACTCATTAACTCAGAGCATGTGTCAATATCATCAGATCCAGTCTCGATTAGACAGACTAAGTATGAAGTTTTATCTCATGCAAAAGCCAGCGGACTGACAACTAAGACGTGCGCTGACGTAAAAAAGTTTACGCGGACGGAAGCGAATATGCGAGTCCCAGTTCCTTGTTGCAAATAAGATGAACGCACGATTACCGGGACAGTACATGCATTAGTCTGGGCCTTCGGTCTTTTACGGGCGGACAGCGTCAGAGACTGTAAGACTGCGGCCTCAGATGAGAAGTTTTTATAGTCAAGTCAAGCGGGGCGTAGGAGTTCAGGGGGTGGTTTTCGTGACAAGGCTGAGTCCACGCCGTCTCACGGCTGCACGACGGCGTGCACCCTTGGCTAGGAATTGGGTCTCGCCTCATGGCCGCTAGAACGGAGCGCAAGATAGCAGGGGGGATATATCAACGTGTCTGTTGATAGAACTGATGTAAGACACCCAGGCGTCCAGCATTTCTCGCCGTCTTATTGCTGGCCCGCGTGCTCGCGAAGTTAAATTCATGGCCTTCCTCCAGGGTGTAAATAGCGACCTGAAACAGCGGGTCGCCTCTCCGGACTGCCTGTTTATGTTGTTTGTCCAGCGTAGTGGCGTGTGTAGTCCCGGCAGGAGATCCGATAGACGACACCTAATTTTTCTCCTGCATCGAGTGCGTCCTTCATTTATATGATTCTGTTGCGCATGGTCGCTGTCTGACTATGAGAGATGCCCACGCCGAGCTCTCGAGCGACGCCGCATTCTCACAGTCTCTGACGATGGCCTGTAGGAGATCAAAGCTCGGACTAATACATGTAATGAGCCAGTGGTCGCGCGTTCACGTTCTTTGTTAAACGTTCTGTTTGTTTTGGTTTGCATATGTCTGTGGAACCCAGTTTAAGTGTCCGTTTATACACGTGGCATGCGTGCCTAGGGTGCTGATTTGCACTAGTGTGCCTAAAGTTACTTTGGTGACTGCTACTCCAGGATCAGCAATACCATGCCCCTCGCAACCTGGTATGCGCAGGTAGATCTCTGACACCTGGTTCCCTGTCGGTAGATGCGCTCCCGCTGGGTATATAGGTCGTCAGCCTGGGTGGTTAGTCATCCTCGTCGTTCTTCTGACCCATGGGGGTTCTGTTGCTGTTGATTAATATCCTGGTCACTTGTTTGTTGTACACCAGGCTACATGGTGGTACGCCCAAGTGCGGCTCGGCCGTGTCAGCTACCAGCGCACTACCTCAACTCCGGTCTTCTTAAAGATGCCTTGACATTAGTTCCATGTAGGTTGTAAGGAGAGAGTGCGGTAGATGCTACGCAAGGCCGCACTCGCAATAAACTAAATCATGCGTAAGCCAGCGTGCCTGCTACACCATGCTGTGGAGCACACGGTGGACATCGTCGAGCACGACGGTCGAAATGTCGTTGGACCAATAGAGGAGATAGATGGGAGTCCAGGAGGCTTTATTGGGAATTAGATCTCATGGCAAATGCCACCAGTGGGGATGCGGTGACACGCCTAGGTGGAGGTGCACGCCACACGAACTGAGCTTCTAATCATCCCTCCTTTCCTTGCACAAAATACTGGTCAAGTGCTTGCTTTGGACCAGGGATCATGGTGGTGCGTCTGCGTTCGAGCTATTGCCGTGTCAACCACCTGTGCCCTCTCCCGCATCCGGTCTTTCTGGCTGTTTCTTAACAGGGAGGCCAGGTGGGGGAAGGAGAGGAAGCGAGGTAGATGCTGCGCATGCCTACCAACACAACAAACGGATCCATGTGCAAGTCGCCGTACCGGCTTTTGCCCTGTTGTGGATGGCAGGACGAACATAATCATTGATGGCGGTCAAAATGTTTATTTTGCATTCGCAGGGAGTTGTATGTTGACCTGAGGCATAGAAGACTGTGACCACATAAAGACGTTTTTAAGCGCATGCTACGGTATTTCGGTAGAAAATCACGTCTTCTTCCAATTTCACACTCAAAAGAAGAGTATAATTCAGTATTAAAAAACTTTTCCAATTCCCGAATAATTTTGAACCCGACCTGCTGTTATACTTGAATGAATATTTTTATGCATGTTTTCCATGGAATATAATTGAATATTCAAGGGCATCGAAAATCAATGAGAAAATTGCATGCTACTTAAGTAGTCATTTTTTGCAGAGTATAGATCTTGCATGCAGCCGAAAATAAGTTCTTTCGAAAGCCGACACCCTGAGGTAACTGGATCATTAGAGGTTTATGCCGCATAATGATTAGTTTTACCACACTACTTAATTTATCTTTTCGAAACGAGAACGCATTTCGCAATTTTGATTGACATTTCATGAGGTGGCACATCTACTGTAATTGGTCGTATTTCCGTAGCACAGGAATGCTTAGACGATCCATCCACAAAGATACATAGAAAGGACAAAAACTGTAATTCTTGAGCTTTGTGCCGATACAACGAAAGCGAAATTTGGTTGACACTCCATTCCAAATGGCAAGAAACATTTGCTCTATTGCTGTGTTAATTAACGAAACGGTTCCGAACCAGAGCACTGTCCCTACTCTTTACGAAACAGCGGCGCCATCGCATATCACGAGTCATGGTTCTCAGACCCGCAATCGATCACCAAGCACAATGACCTCCTGGTACCCTATTCCGCACTGCGATTTTCCCTGAGCAGGAGAATCAGTCACGTGGGGAGGGCGCGGTCGAGCAATCATCACGGTGACAGTGAACCAGTTTGCCGAGCAATCGTCACACCAGCATCCAGCACGGATGACGAAATCACGGCAACTTACGACTCGGACTCGGACCGACAAGCCACCACCGCATCAATTAAGACCCCAGAGGTGATTGCGAGAACTGTTAATTGCAGTGCGCATACGGTCCCACGGCAGCCACGTGCTATAAATACTGCACTCCTGGTACCACCATCACCTTTATCTGCGAATGTCTCTGATGATGGATTCGAGTGAGAATCCGAAACGTCAGGCTAATAAATTTCTTGTTCCAGTGATCGCATCTTCATCTTCTGATCAGGTGTTTATTGCGCACAAAAGCCGGAAGGGTTCCGATCCTCGAGTCTGCTGTCGCCTCTGAACAAGTGTGGCGATGTGCGCGAAGGAATAATTGGTCGCCTTGCCTAAGGCTCGCTCAATGTCGACTTAGTGATTCACTTAATTGGTTCCTTATAGTGAATACGTGAGCAGCTTTCCGCCATCAGGTCTGAATGTACGCACCACCCCATCGAACTAAAATCGGTTTCCATGTGATGTCTTGTGTTACCAGTGTTAGCAGGCTCATATGCGTATGAGCTGCCTGCTAGCGTGTTAACTGTTGGCCAAGTTCAACTTTAGTTGCAGATGCTTCGATGATATTCTGACTGGGGCATGATCCTTTAATTTCATTCTACTCATCCTTAACAATCTCTGTCCCAACATCTAGATGGAAGTTAGCATGATGACCTACTACGCCAGCACCTTTCGCATTTAATGTTACTGTCTCCCCTGTTAGCTCAAATCACGCCGTTTCCAAGTTGATGTTTCTTCCAAAATCCCGACATGACTCCCAAACCACTAACTACCAGATAACCCATCAGTCTCGAGTGGACGAAACTTCAACAAACACTTTCGGAATCTTGAAGATTTCCACTTCTGTTTTAGCGCGTACGTTTAAACACGCCTGCAAAAGTAGATGTTTACAAGGATACTCCATCACCGAGACACGTTCTGATATCTTTAGCTATACTGCAGACCTAGTCAGCCGTAGCCGAACTTTGGTATTCTGCTCAGAGTAAGCTCAACCTCATATTCTCTATTTTCGATACTTTGCACCTGAGAGACAGAGAGAGAGAGAGAGAGAGACTGCTTTGTCATATGAAAGCGATGCGCAGTGGTCTGTACGGAAAGCAGTTCGAAGGAGATTTTTCTGTCTCTGAGTTTACGCAGGCCGTTGTAGGACAACTGGCGATTAATCATTGATGGTAGACTATAAATAGATCAAAAGTATGTATTCCACTGGGCATGTCTTCTTCGGAAAGATTAATTGACTGTGTTCCTGGTTTCATACGAGATGGATAATTTAGTCGACAGGATACTATGCCTAATTGTCCAACATGGGCATAGAATAAAGAAGTAAGTATTGCTGCACCGAGCAATTTTCGTGGGGACCTCGTAGGTATCAAGGACTCTTACGCATGATTCTCAAGCACTCGCAAACCGACAGCATTTCATGAGTCCAATGCCTATGTTAATTAAGCACAAGTTTAAAAGATTTGAAAACATAAAAAATATTAAAGGCAGTATTGCGTTGCTTAGAAATGCCGAATTTATTTCGGAAAGTGCAAGACCCCGAAAACGTCAGAAAATGTATAGACTGTATTCTCATACCAAGAACGTAGTAAATATGAAATTAGACATAAATAACGTATAATAATAGTTTTTTGAAGTTTGCATCTTAATATCGTTAAATAAGTTGCGTGATTTCATATATGATGGCTTGTCAACGGCCTACATTTCGTGTGTATATGCCAAAACAGTTTTCCAGGCAATCGTGTTATCCTTGACTAGTTTGAGTTAAATGGGATGGGGTTCGTCAAGTGAAACTGGATTTTGCTTGATTTCACCGATGAGGACATTGTAATTACAAACGTGTTCATAGGGGACATGCTGTCAGGCCGATCAGTGCCTAAAAAGTTTAAATAGAACTGACGGACGTGATCAGAAACAAACCAGTTTGGCTTTATAGAGAGAAAACTTTTCTTCCGTTAAGGTAATTGGCACTTTTCGTTCGTTTTGGATTATGTTGAGTTCCAGATCGGCTTCATAATATTGCTGAATACTTCATGATTTTCAGTGTTTTCACCCGATCGTCCATAAAGACATATTCTAAATTATCTGTCTGCTAAGAACTTTAAAATAAGATTATTGTTGAAGGCATTTACCGAATTATTGAGTGTTTGGGCGCTCCTTTTAACGAAGATGGTCATTTGGCTCACATGAGAAGACTGATTCGAACATTAAACTTCATTTTCAAGAAAAATGGCTGTCCACAACGAAGCTCAGCAACGAATATGCCTCCGATCGATAAAGAAATTTCCTTAATAATTTGCTTTTTTAAGAAGTGTTTTATTACTGCACTCCGTTTACGCATCTCTGTGTGATGGACATTTTTGCACGATGAGGTCAGGTAAACATTTCGCACTCTTGGACATTTCATCCACATTCCTCAACAATACTAATATTTTTCTACCGTAAACGTAAGAACATGCCTTTTTCTATACATTGGGACCATTTTCAGTGTTTTTGTTCTTTTTTAGACTCCGTTCATTGATTATGAATGTATGGCAGTGCGCCCATATAAATACTGATATTTTGTTAAAACTACTAATGCTTTGATCGTTCTACGTCCGAATAAGTTATGCGCAGTAGCTAAACTACACGAAAAATGGTGTTTCATACGTTCAGAACCGGAACTGCCCATTTAGTTGAGGTCATTCATGTGACTTCGAGTAGAATTTTCAAAACGGCAAAAAAAGTTAGTCCAGTTAAACGAAGGGATCGATATCTGCATTATTACTGCACTTTAGGGCATCAAATCGCACACATCCGCTAATTTGACATTTGGGAATTGGTAACACCTCTGATGTTTTTAAAATTAACTCATATGCGTAATCGGAGTCTAGGACATGTATTAGCATAGGAAATTGCATAACTATTTTCCAACGTCCATTTTCGCCAAAATTTACTGATATTTTACTTGATGTAATTACTTGAACATAATTTCTGCACAAAAAGGACATCTCATTGAAGGACAATAGTGAGAGAACAAAATGTGTAACGTTAAATACGTCCAGAAATTCTCGCATCAGGTTCAACTACCGGATTTCGTTAATTGTTTCCCTTCGACTGTCATGTCATATGTTTGTACCTGCACGTGCTTCGTCAGCCAGAGAGCGTTCCGGCGAATACTGCTCACGTTCCTATGCGCTATGTCCCGTCTTGACGAAATTGGCCTTTAAAACGTCCTGCTGTGGTGCACGCATGCGCTTTTTGGGTGTGTCGAGTCCGCGCGTGTAGTAGCGTAGCGGTCGACGAAATTGAGGTTGCCACACGATAGCTCGGTCGTCGTGGCCGGCGATGACCACCGTGTACTCCACACCCTGGCGAAGCAGGCACGGTGGCTTGCTCTTGATTTACTTCATGGCGAATGTAGTTTTGCTTTGCATCCACTTCACTCGCTCCTCCCGGCGTCAAGACATAATCAAGAAGAACGGAGACGTAGGAGGGCACAGGTTTTTGACCAACATCAGAAATGAGGCGACGGCAGGGGTCCCAGTGTGCGCGACCCGTTTCAGGGGCATAATTTCAATGAAAATTCGACGATCATGCCCTACGATATCCACCGTGTGCTCCCCAGCAAGGTGAAACAAGCACAGCAATTTGCGCGTGAATTAGTTTAATATGAATGTAGGCTTGCACAACATCTACCGCGCCATCTCCTCCCCACCTGGGCCCGGCGCCAAGGAAAATAAAAAAGACTGGGGTAGAGGGGGGGCGCGGACGGACCTGCGCCTAGGCGTACCGATCCGCGCATCCCCTGGGCAACAACAAAAGCTGGATCAGGACATCTGACCAATGACAACAACATAATGACGAAGATGACTGGGCAGCCACGTTCACGACCTGCATGCAGAGTGTTGGCGCAAGCGCATCCACCGGTAATGAATCGGATATCAGACAACTGTTAGTGCATACGAGGCTGCGAAAGTCATGGCATAGCAGATGCTTACCAATCAGATGCTTGCATGAAATGTCAACCGAAATTCCGAAATGCGTCTTTGTTTCGAAATCAATTCATTAAGTAGGGTTTTAAAACTAATAATTATGCAGCGCAATTCTGTAATAATTCGGTTACCTCGGGATGCCGGCTATCTGACTTACTTCTTTCCGACTGCATGCAAGAACAATAATATGCAAAAATGTCTATTTAATTAGCATGTATTTTTCTCATTGATTTTCGATCCCCTTAAAAGTTCAATTATATTTCATAGAAGACGTGCATAAAAATGTTCATATTTTTGCTCGATCGCTAGAAAAGTAGGTCCCCGTTCAATTATATACTGCAAGGAATCGTTTAATTCGGTTTTTAAGAAGATTTAATTATGGGATTTTTTAAAACCATAAAATGGCAGTCCATAAAACGTCGTGTCTCCTCATTTACCAAAGTGGCTTATAAAGTTAACAATATGCCTCAAATCCACTGCTAAATTTTATTGACCTCACATAACCTCCTCCCAATACCGTAGAGAAATGTATGGTTTTCCGAAAGCGGAAAATATACGTCTTGCAGTTTGGGAACCATGGATGCAAGTGTATCGGCGGATCGGGGTTCAAAAGTAGGCGGGAATTGGTAAAGTTTTTAAAAACCAGATTGTATCCTAGAAGAAGACGTGATTTTCTACCGAATGAGCAAATAAATGAATATTTTATATGTATTTTCCATGAAGTACATTTGAATTTAAAAGGGCATTGAAAATCAATGGGAAAGATTAATGCTGCTTATGTGTATTTTTTACTGGCGGCGGGAAAGACATTTATTCGAAAGCTGGCATTCTGCAGTAGCTTAATCATTGTGGGATTATGTTGCAAGATGAGTAATATCACAACCGTACTTGAATAATATTTTCGAATCGAAAAGGTATTTCAGAATTTCGGTTCACATGCCATGAGGTAGCACATTGACTGTCAATAGAATCAAAGAGGCGAGTACCAGGAAGCGGTCTTGAAAAATTAGACACGATCACTCGAACAACAGTGTTATTAGCCTGACTTTTTGGATTCAGATAATAGCCGAAAGACCCGCTGTCACAGAAACAAACGTCTAGAGTCGTTTATGGGATCTGCTGTAGTTGCGGACATAGCAATTACGTCGGAGAAACCGGAAGACAGCTCCGAACGCGTATGGCCGAACACGCTGCAGCGGTGTGGAGAAACGGCGCTAGCCCTCAAGTTGCGGCTCATTCTACGAGATCTGGCCACACATTAAAATTCGACGAGACCGAAATTCTCGCTAGAGATGACGGCTGTGTGAGCCACGAGCTGCGAGCTGCCTGATTCATGGTTTCCTAGCCCCCAGTCCATTAACAAATGCAGCGACCTTCCACTTCCACACTCGGTGCTGAGACTTTGCCTTGGCGGAGTGATTGGCCACGCGGGAAGCGCACAGGTGAACACTTTTCCCAACGCAAAGGTCGGTTGATCAGATGGTCTAGCAAGCATCACACCAACATCCAACGCACGGGATGAAATTGCAGCAATTAACGGCGCGAATGTCAGCCATCAAACACTCATTACACCAAATGCAACGATTCCTAGTGAAAGGCGGGGAAGGAGCCGTGAATATCCATGAGTATGTGGTAGCATGGGGACTGCATCCGCATATGCATGAACCACCCTTATCTGCTTTAGTCTCTGATGATGGGTTCGAGCAGCAATCCTAAACGTCAGGCTAATGAGGCTCTTGTTTTAGCGATCGTGTTTCCTTCTTCACATTCAAACAGTCAGCACACCAAGTGCAATATCCCTGATGAAGGGAGGAGCCCCTTGTGCATGAATCACCCGTATCTGCTGTTGACTCTGATGATGATGGGTTCGAGCAGTATTCCGAAACTACAGTCTAATAGAGCTCTTGTCCCAGCGATCGTGTTTCCTTCTTCGAGACATCGACTGTGCATGCTGATTACGTATTCTGAGATGCCTCACCCCCATTTACCCCGGCCCTAAGCCTCCACTTCCTCCCACGCCCCCACATATGCCCTTCTCGCTCACATCATGAAATGTCGACGTTTTCTGCATGACTGTTGCCAGTGCCTACACTTTGGCTACGTTTTCCGCCAACCCCTGTCTCGGAGACTCTCCGCCAGCGTGTTTTAATAACTTCTTGCCCTTATCTCTGAAGTCGAATATGTCTACCGCAACTTCTTTGTCTAGTAAACCTTCTAGATCTTTGTATGCACAAGCGAAATTGCAGAAATATTCTCCACCGGAAGGTCAGCTTCCGCCTTTCTCTTAGTGACATACCATGCTGTATGCTCTAACCAGCTCGTATGACCAGGGGACCAGGCGAATAAGGTATAGCAAACCGTTACACGATGTACTCATTACTTTAAGCCTTAAACTTCATAAAGCACAACAGTGTAACAATTCAGCGTAATCACGCTAATGTCATAACATAATCCTTACCGTTTTCTTACGCAGGTCGGTAGAAATGTATACCTACTATTTGGGTGGTAATTATAGGACGACATTTGCATATTTAGTGGCAAAATAGGCGTTTACGAAAGTCAGCCATTGACAATCATTCTTGGGGAGTACCTAAAATCATCTCTTCATTACTCCTCAAAATTTAAGATAACGCGATTGATTGATCGAATTCTCAGACCAAAGCCAGCATGCCATTATGTTCCAGCTAATCGAAAATGAAGTTTATCGTTCATCCGTATCGCAGGACTGCTTAGAGTATCCATTCCGCCCCGAAACTGTCTTAAATTAGCGGCCAGTTCTTAAGTTAAAGTCTGCGAATAGAAGCGAAGCGACGAATCCCAGGACGCAGTCGCGAAGGAGACACGAACGCTGTGACAAGAGCTTTATTCGTTTGACGTTTCGGATTCCAGCTTGAACCCACCCATATCTGCAATTATCTCTGAGGATGGGTCCGGACGGGAATCCAAACAGTCAGGCTAATAAAGCTCTTGTCCCAGCGATACTGTCTTCTTCTTAGTAAAACTGTTCTGCCTTCCGAGAGAACTGTTTCTCAAGAGGCGTACATCGCATTGCCTAACCTGACAGCGGGAAGTAAATATATGATCATGTTTTATTATTTCTTGACAAAAAACACGTTGATGCAAATTAGCCATTGTCCATCACAACTTAGAAGTGCCTAACTACATTCGTCTTTTATTCCATGAAATTCTGAAGAGCACACGTCACAGATGGGGTTTTCGGAGCAATGTAAGCAGGCCAGTATGTCCGACGTAAGTGGAAATTAATTTTGTCGCCAATCCGTATCACAAAGCCCTTAGGCAATCCACTTTGACCAAAGACTACATCAAATTAGCAGGCTGTTCTAAAATTAAAACATTATTCTGCAGTCAGAGAGGACGAGTTCTCTTGCCTTTTGCCGCTTCATCTGCGAGCAAACATAGAAGTCGCGCAGCGTATCTGGGTCGATTTCCTGTTCAGTAGACCGCGTTGCTTTTGCATTTGACTAGAATTAGATTAGACAAACAAATCTTTGCAAATTTAGCCTTTCTCGTCGACCATCCGGCAGCGTACTGTCCGGCCGTGCGTAATGTATTTTTCAGTGAACGCACCGGTTTCGTTTTCAGATCAGCAAAAACTGTTTACATGCGAAGGCACGGCTGATGAACAAGGGAGGCATAATTTCATGTTAAGGCAAATACTTTACATAGTTTTATGGTGCGACTCAAATGTATAAATGCACTTTTGCATTTAACACCGGACATGGACATAGCGCAATTGTATTTCCAATGTACCTTGAAGACGCTGACAGCATCAGCAACGTGCAGCAAGAAAAACACAAATTACAAGGGCCATTTTGAACGTGCTCCTGTTCAATGGTTAATCTTAATTGAGCGACAGTGGCCGGTTTTTTAGTGTAGAGTTTATTTTTTTAAGTAGCCGCATAAAGTATCCACAGGTATGAAGTAAGCTTAACATGAAGTTGCTTTCATGAAATCCTCTTCTCAGGTCCACCTGATAGGGGCCTGAAGACCGATGATTGTTTGGGATTGCTCCAACTGGCTGAAAATAAACCTCCTCACTTTTGGAAATTTGTTTGTTAAGCCGGTAATCTGCCGCTGACAACTCATGAAAACAGAACCAGTCGCAGCGATACTAACATGAATGATCTGATGACCCTTCTGACCATTATATAATCTCTGAATACACTCTGCCCAGTCACTCTTCTGGAAGTGCACCCATTCCTGATTGAATAAATACACGATCTGTAGCGACGGAGAATGATAGGTTGTGAGGCACTTGCGAACTTCGGTTCGATGAAGTGCTTACGACCCATCTGATAGAACCCAGTGGTGGACCTACAGCGCATCTTTGTGAGATTACGTTCGTGTTTCCTGACTTAGCCTGTGGTCAGGGTTAGGACTGGCCGAACGAAGGCTAACCAACACGAAACAGTTTTGTATCAAACTATCCCCCAGAATCTGTCGTCGCCCCTCTAGAATATATAGCATATATATCATGCGCCGCTGTGTGGCTGCTGGTTGGGCTCGAGAGGGAGAGTCCATAAGGCACAACGGAACGAGCGAGTTCCGTAAGAACAATCAGTGAGGCCACCTATCCCTATATATATTTAAATATAATGGCAGGGGGCGCTCACCGATCGTTCTTACGGAACTCACTCTTTCCGTTGTGACTTATAGACTCTCTCTCTCGAGCCCAACCAGCAACCGCACAGCGGCGCATGATATAGGCAGAATGATATTACCGACAAGGACAATGCGAAGGTGCCCCAACATGTGCAACAATGGACGTCTCGCTTAAAAGGCGTGGACGGGTCCGTCGTATTGATTTCAAAAAAATAAAACTCGGAAGAAAGAACATTAAATAGGACAAAATCTGCCTAATTTTGTGCGAACGTTTGGCGAGGTCCTGGCTGTTTTAAACTATCGTTAGCCACAATTCGGCTTTCGAACAAAAATTAAAGAAGAGAAAATGAATATTGTTTTAGGGATGCGGTCGACAAGGTGTGCTCAGTTTAGCGTGTCCATAGACGTTACCAAATATTAGACAATTTCCGATTCCGTAAGTCAATGTAGACCACGGTTGCTCATTTGTATGTGGTTCTTAGACAGGGAGTTCATGTAAAAGCGCTTCATCTACCAAAGTACTAATTAGCTCTTTGAATCTTAATTTGTGGATCCACGTGGATCCAGGTGGGCAAAATGTCTGTAGGCCGTTTATTTTCCAAAATGCACACGTTTTTCTTACTTAGTGACCATAATTTATAAGTAATTTTGGCCTTGTATCCCAAAAAGCAGTAGTGACGCATTCAGACAAAACTATCTTTTGAAAGGCTCGTAAGCATTCATGAGTAACCGAGAAAAATCAACCATCTAGCAGCCCTTTTGCAAGTGTCTGGTCTACTTTCTGATAACAGGCAAATGAGACACTAAACAGGCCCAGTAGTAGCAGCCTGACGACCGGGTGGGTACTTCGGTGTGTATATATATATATAGCCGTATGACATTCTTTTTTGAAAGTAAAAAAATATATACTGAAAATTGTTTAAACAAAAAGCGAAAACGGGTCCTTCGTCTTTGGTGAAAAATTACCTCTTCTTTTGACGAAGTTTACGCGCGGCCTAAAAGTCCTATTGTTTCCATAAATGTATCCAGCAAAAAATAGTGGGCGCGGAGACTTGTCACCAAAATACCCTATTAGTACCGTTTTCCAGGAGGTAATTTTGTGAAGATGATTTCAACTTTATTGGAAGGGATGCGTAGCTACCGGTTGCTTTGTCATTTTTTGGACACTGGCCCACCTCTCGACAGGATTTTGTGAAATAATTTGTCAGCGTGTCGTCCTTATCTGAGATTTAAAGCAAAAGCCTCTTCATCGCAGTTACCCACATTTTCAACACTACAAAGCGGAAGAATCAAATGAAGTTCGCAAGGAGTCGTTTGGGAGCACATGATTTAACATCCATACTGCATAGTACACTAGCTTGGAGGACATTTGTTTATACCCTAGACGCTTGTTCAGTTTTGTTTACTGAATTGATTCATCGACACGCATCATATCGTACCCGTCCCTGTGTCTCGGTGTTCCTGAGGAAATTTTTATTTTTAGGCAATTAAATGTTACTTTCGTTGTTTCCTTTCGTGTCCGTAAATTTAAAAAAATACGCTGTACTTTTGTACGTTAATTATCTTATTTAGATCGTTTTCCGAGTTATAAGGTATACTTAGTCTAAGTTCAGCGAATATTTCCATGTTACAATTGAAAAGTCAATTTGGCAAGCATGTGTTTTCGGTAACTCGTCATCATGCCAAAACAGTTACATAAAAGTTGAAATTATGCGACGTTTCAGGGTTTATAAGTGATTTGGGTGCTCTTACCACTCATCGTTTCCACGCCGCCCGCATGGCTAGGCGTGCTCCTGTGAAGCGGGACAGGTTGGCCGTAGAACGAGGCGCCTCGAAAAGAGATTACGTGAACACATACCGACCCGGCTAGGTAAAGGTGAAAATAGATCTATTTCGGGTGCTATTCTCGCACATCTTGTCGATACGAATCATCGAGTCGGTGCCAAAGAAGCCTTTCAGGTTGCTACCGGACACCAGCAAGCTTCTCCAGGGGCCTACGCCAACGGGTGCTAGCTACAGTCGACGTAGTGGCTATATGGCTAGCCAATCCAGTGCTATGTTGTCAGAAGACGCTGACACAGGCGCTCCGTCTTCCGTGGCCAACGCCGACCCCAGGTGATGATTGCACATCGCCCCAACCTCCTGATGGCAGTGGTGTGTGCACAGCGTACCCGACGTAAACATTACTCACATCATATGTCCCTCCTCCCCATCACCCGACTGACCCAATGACCACGACATGCCGACCACGTCATAGCACGCCTCGCCTTC
>CACRXP010000302.1:120464-132766 GCA_902702965.1 Spirometra erinaceieuropaei
TTTACATACTAGGAAATAGGGGGAAAACATATATCAGCCAATGTCATGACCAAGAAGGTTGATTGTTCAAATATGGTCCCCTTGGTCGCAAATGCCAGGCAAGAAGAGGCGCGTCTGAGGCATCACTGCAATCAAAATATATTTAGGAATCTTGGTAAGAAAGTATGCTTACCTGGGGATATGATATAAGCAAAAATAACAACGCCTACGAATTCTTCGATATGGTTTAGTTTTCACTGTAGGTCAAACATGAAGCAGATTACTGGATACAAATCCTCTGCAGCTGATCGATATCGGCTCTTATATGCATAGCAAAACTTCCTCAGATTCCAAAATGTTTTGCGAAAATCTGGTGCCTTCACTTCTGGGAAAGGGAGAAAGCCGAAAATTGAGAATCGTTGGATATGCCAGACTAGGAAAACACAGATGATCTGAACACCTTGCCGACGTGTCGTGAAACGGCAGAATACTAGCGAAAGGGATGTCTGGGCATTTAGTTAGCATCTTCGCTGCGGTTATGAAATCATCCAATGTGCATACAGTAAGTGGCCTAGATCATGCAATTTTCACCCAAATCTCGCAATGGGTTTGCAGTTGAATGGGGTTACTCAGGTAAAGGTGTATTGTTGATTACCGTGAGGTCTCATCTCTGGATGTCGCTAGATTTAGTGACGAGCTGCACCGAAGAGTGTCTCTAAACTTGCACTTCCAATGGGTCTTCAGCGACTTTACTTTAACTTCCAGTTATTTGTCTGGAAACAAACTCTACCTTCTTCAAGCAATGTCATCAACAAATAAAGGCGCTCTCATGGGCTCACTCGTATCACATTTCCTGGTAGGACCGCAAAACAGAAAGCAGGAACTACGGTTCTTCCCACAATTAACCCAGAAGTCTGGCTTTGCTACTTAGATGATTTTTCTGTCATTGTTAAATAAAACGAGTGAGTTTGCCAATAGAAGACAAGAGACGAGTCCCAGGAAGCAGTCTTGAAGAAGAAGAAGAAGAAGAAGACACGATCGCCGGCGATCGTGTCTTCTTCCCCACAAGTGAGTTTGTTTCATACAAATCCAAACCCTTTATTCCAAGAAATCCAGGGGATTTTCGAGACGGAGGTTGATGGACAACTATTATTCCTGGATGTCCTTGTACGTCGAAAAACTGGTGTATCACCTCAAATATCAGTTTATAACAAAGAGGCATATTTAAGAATCTATCCTACATTTTGAAAGTAACCACCCTGTATCTTTTAAACTGACTACAATCTACAGCCTTCTGAATCGAGCCAAACCTCACTTGTCTGATGAAGCAGGTTTTCGGGCAAAATTGAAATAACTCCACGAAGTATTTACTCAAATGGGTACTCGCGTGACTTTGTACTTAAATGCAGGAGGCACCATCATTTCAAGGTGAAAGGTATTTTTAATGTTACGGCCATTTGGGCACCAAGACCAATCATCTGGCTAATATTCCCATACGTGAAAAATGCATCTGGACTAGTCTGAAGGTTATTTAAAAAACATCAGATGCGTTTAGAAAACCAGCTACCAACTGCCTTACACACAGCATGTACACCCTAAGGACAGATTTAACTACTTCGATAAAATAGGTGCTGTCTACAAAATCCAATGTGATAGTTGTAACACCATCTATTGTGGTCAGACTGGTAAATCTGTCTCAACCCGTATACAGAAACAGCAATTAACAGTGAAGAGGTGCAACCATCTGTTCCAAGTGGCCATGAACACACTGGACACTGGGGAAGAATCTGTGTGGGAGAAAACCCGCATTGTTGACGCCTACCAAATTAAGGAAAGCCACTAATTCCTGAAAACAATTCATTCAGATGAGGCATGCATTAATCGATATATCGATCTAGATGCCGCGTTAAGTAAAACTCTAACCACCGCAAACAATCCCAAAGAGGCGACAAAATGTGGTTAACACGTATTGACACGGACGTTGATAAATCGCAGAGTCTTCTGTCAGACTCGCTTTAGAAGTCAGTTGCTTTTGTACACCCATGGTCTGACGACGAGCTGAGGAACCAGAACGAAAATCTAGACAATAAAAGTTGCAGTTTCCTAGATAATTTCCTCCTTTAAATCTTTCGGAGTGCCCGTTATCGAATCTACACACATTTATACGGCCAGTAACCGATTTTACTAAAAGCTAACAGAAATTTTGGGATGTGATTTTTATTAAGGGGGATCAATTGGGTGGTTTTACAAAACTGATTGCCTGCGGCATAGTTTTGTAATATTTCACACACGGTAGGATATTGACCCTTAAATGTACCTTTCTTCTGTCAACAAAAACTGCATTCAGCAAAAAACGACTATTCAAACAGCACGAGCTTTTCTGTTGGGTTCTAGATGTAATTTTAGTTTTAAATATATTTAATTGAAAGCACGAAAGGAAACTTTGTTTAGTATTCCTTTGATAGAAAGGCACGTTTTTTCATTATTTTATACTAGAAAAAAGGCATATTATTGGTTTCCAAAGCTCTTCAATTCCCAAAATATGTCCAATTTTTTGCACCGTTGCATGTTTTCCGGGTTTTCAGCTAACAGGCCGGTAACTTTCTGTGTAGGGAAAACCAGACATTCCTCTATGTCAGTGGGACTTGCAAAATTTTACATTACGTGTGGAGCATATTGTTTATTTCATAAGACGTGTTAATAAACGGATAGAAGAAATTATGGAGCACAGAACTTCGCTCGCCACACGCGCTCCCACTTTCCACACTGTCTCCGTGCCTTTAATTACCGCATCGGCCCGATAGGACACATGCGCATCCACGAAAATCTGCGCCGGGAACCCGCCGGCTACGCCACAATATCACATCTTTCCCCACCAACACTCCGTGCCACGCAAGACCATCATCTACTAGAAGCAGCCAATCACCACCCTCCACGTAAAATCTCGGCTCCATCTCCATGTGACTCCTGTGTTGCATGTATGACACGAGTCTGAAACTAACACCGTGTTTGGCGCGCCGGCGCTTGGAAGCTCAGGTCACGTAATCTGTCCAGTTGCGTGTGTGGAATGGCGGACTGGTGGGCCGAGGGTCAGGCTGAAACGGCTACTTCCTACGTTGACCTGTGGCACTCTTACCCATGTGAGATGTATGCCGCCAAGACCTGTTGTTTAAAATTCTGGTGCTCGCGTACGGAGTGGGCAGGTCTTGCATGTGGCAAGGTAAATAAATATGTCAGCCTCTGCGCCCATTCCCCACGCCTATCAGCTGACCGGCTCGGACATCGACGTCGGCCTGGGAATGGAAAGGGATAGTGAGGTTAATGCTTCAGCGCATTTTCTTCATTATACACAATCTGACGCGCATGGAGCTATCACGGCGCACTAGAAGCCGTGGCTTGGAATGTTCCCACTCGACGGAATAACTTGAACCTCGTAGTCGGGCCAGTGTGTGTTTGCGTGGAAATGGCAGTCTGAGAGTCAGGCTTCAATGACTCCTTCTCAATGTGGCCGTTAAGGCCCTCCCACGCCGCGAGATCTGAGCGGATTGTGACGGCACGCCTAGTGGTGGTTCCGGTTGTGCTAGCCACCTGCGACCTCCGTCACCGCCATTCTTATTGACAATGACTTGACATCGGGCCAACGAAGGAGGAGAGAGTGCGGCAAATGCCGCACAAGTCCAATATCATTATAGAGGAAATCCGCCGCAGGTCACCGTGTCTGCTCTCAGCCTGCTGTGGAGAACACGGTGGATATCGTCGACAACGATGGCCGAACTGCTATGAATGGAATTTTAGTAGTCTTTAAATTCCCATATTAGCGGACATTTTAAAAATCAAATGACAACCCTTCCTCGAGTATACAGTTTGAGGAAAGTACAAATTTCCTACAAATAGGCACAAGAAAGTATATTTGGTGGGCCTATGGTTTATGCATGTGGTGAGTATAATAATATACAAGACTCGCTACTGCAGCTACTTAAGTAGGTGTTATTCATATCACTCAGACGGCAGTAGCGAGTGTACTTCCCATTCGCCCGTCACATCGTACGGCCTGAGGGCTTGCCAGGTTCTCTTCTTGACTTGCTCGACTGCTCTGTTTATGCTTCGTATTGCACATTCGGAGCAGCTATAACTGACTTTTTTTCTATCGACTTTGTAGCTTCGGCAGCTCACTTAATGTCTCATCAATCTTTGTTTCAACGCCTGGGCCGTCAAGCAGTCTGGTTTGCAAAGGAGGGTCGCATAACATGCATTTCGACAGGCCACTGCAGTTGCATGGTAACCTCTCACCTTCCTCTGACACTGCAGTACTCTGGCTCCCCTTACGAATGAGAGGCAGATATTTAAAATCTTCTAGATTGAATGGTTGCTGCCTTCAAATACGGAACCTCTTCGCAGTGCCTTGGTGTTGCCGCAAATGGACTTGACTTGTCCTCGTATTATTTTTTATCAATAGTCTGTTTAACTGGTTTAATTTCCTTTTTGTTCTTTGTTTCGATTTCTGCAAATTAAAGTGTTTCTTGGTATTTGTATCGTTTTGTACTGCCGATTAACACCTGCGGACAATAACCATTGACTGCGCGTTCCCTTGGAATCTGATCGTCAGTTTGTTAGTCAAGGGCTGTTTATTTATTTGCCTGAACTTCCCTGACTTCTGTATCAAGTGATTTTTTCGCATTTTTGTGCTTGCTTACAGTTTTCTTTCTAAGTTTATTAGAGGGATCTCGGTGCAGTTTTATTTGTTTATTATTTTTATTCTCTCGGATTCCTTTTACGTACGTCCAAAGATCCCACCCGTATGATCCCTGTTACCACCATTCCCCGGGTCTATTGCTGGCCTTGGTTTCAAACCATATCTTCGCCGAATATTTTTGCGCATGTTCTTTATGCAGTTGATTAGGATTTACAAGCACACAGTAAATCAATATAAATAAATACGCGCTTCTTAAGCAGCCGTTGTACTTGGATACGGTTTCTGCAGGCGGCCGACAACAGACACCTTCAAAAATCAATACCCCGGAATGTCCGAACTATAAGCAGTTTTACAAACGTAGCTTTTCTTCTGGTTAGGAAACTCCACATGGAAGTGCAGAATGCCAAGATAATTTTTTATGAATATATGCTTTGGCAGATTTTGAATAATTAATATTGACCCAACTGTAAGAAACTCTACTCCTCGGCGGGACTCGAACCCACACAGTAAGGGGAAGGCTTTGGTACAGCCGATGTCCTAACCATTTGAAATACGAGGCCCCGCCGGACGACGTGCGGTTAATCACATTTGGGTCAAGTTACGCGCCCAACCTACTACAACGCCTGGAACCCACCAAATCTGATACAGTAAGTTGACTCGCGTTGTTCGGTGGAGCCTCGTAGCTCAAGTGGTTAGAGCGTTGGCCGTACTAAAGCCTTCCCCTTACTGCGTGGGTTCGAACCCCATCAAGGCGCCGAGTTTTTCACAGTTGGGTCAATAGGGAAGAAATTTCATTAAACGTGCAGACATGCGCAACATAGGCGGTTGGATGAGGAAATAATTTTTACGGCTGGCTGCCAGCTGCCATTTAAATAAAACCCCTGCATCTGATGTCGCTATTTCAATTGGGAGTGAGTTCAACGGTCGAAAAACTCTCCGACTGAATGATAACTTCCGATGGTCTAGGCGTGTACGCTCCCGCTTGACCTTGTACGGATGACTGCGCAGATGACTCATGATCGTGAAGTCAAAGAAGTCTTCAGATTTGAGCGAACATTCATACCCGTGGATAGTGCGGAATGTCCATAACAGGCCACACCTCATTTGCGTATAGAATAGAGGGAGTAAGATTAGCTGAATCAGTCTTCCTGGACATGACAATGTCATGAGACCATCCACCAGCTTTGTCGCCCGTCGTCGCACATGCTCCATGACATCACTGTCTTTCTTCATCCAGGGTGTCCATGCTGGCATTCCGTATTCCAAATGCGGTCTGACGAACGTACCAAATATCTATGAAAAGTGTTCGGGAGGAAAGACTGTGAAGGCACGTCTAATCCAATGCATGATGCTGGTCGACTTTTGGACCGCTCTTTTTCAGTGCTCGGACGACAGCAAGTTTGAACTTGTCTACACACGTAAGTTTTTGTACTTGTCCACTTCTCTTAGTGGAACACCAGTGCGACGATTTTCGCGGTTCTGGATGTCGTCTCCCTCATCTCGACCTCAAGCAGTCTGTCGACGCCCATGATGGAACCCTCAGTATTCGCCGTCTACTAGTAGTTTGGTCGTACCTCCCTTCTCCACTCCTCGGCTGGGCTCGAAGCGGACTGTGCCCGATCGCGTCCAGATGCCTCTCGTCTGACGTCCTTCACGCGAATAGTCTCATCTGGCGTATCAATTCTGCCTGACGATGTCCATTCTGAATCCCGTATGCAATACCAAATGCAGATCAGTCCTGTCCGACCCGCATACGTACCCCTCAAGGCTGACATTTATTTCTGCCATGACGATGTCCGATTATAATCCGTTATATACCGCCACATGCAAGCCAGCCCTGTCCGCATATTTGTGTTTTGATGAGAGACGGTTTTTTCTCCGGTAAAAAGGATCTAACCAATTTTAAATTCTTAAGTGGAGTTTTCTTTTTCAACGCTAGTTCATCCTTTTTCTTTACGGAGTACAAATTCAGAAACTACACAGTAAGTTGGCTGCCCAGGCAGGATTTCCTAAGTAATTCACTTAGAATCTACAAGATAACTACAAGGCTCACGTAATTCGTAGATGTTTTGGCGGGGTCTCCTAGCTCATGTGGTTAGAGCGTTGACTGTACTAAAGCCTTGCCCTTACTGCGTGGGTTCGAATCCCACCGAGGCTCCGAGTTTTTCACAGTCGAGTTGATAGGAATTATTTATTACAAAATTTTAATAATAAGTATATTATTAATTTAAGATGGCTTATGCCTAAAGTTTTTTCTGACAAAGTCGTGCTCCCATAAAGTATCTGCTTCCAGGCTTAATACAGTGCGTTCGAATCATGTCTGCCTTTTCTACGGTATGCACATAGGTAAACCTTTTAATATGGTGTAATTTCAAATCGGGAGGAATGCTTATTTACGTTGTGACCAATCACTGTTTTTGTAGGAATGTCCAAATCTGTGCTTGTGAAATGCTAGATGAAATTGAATCCAGTTGATAAGTGATTTGGTGGCGTAACACCGACAAACTATTCAGCCTATTCCAAGGCCTGCCGAAGAATGTGGTGCATGTCAAGCCAGTTACGGCGATCTCAACTAGAAATCTCACAAGTGAACAAGGATATCCTGATCTTTCAGTCTAAGTGCTCGTAGATGGCAAATGACAGGGGATAGAGAGTAGTTTATTCTGCTAGCAGTTACACAATGCCAGTTAATTTAAAATTTGGTTTTCATAAAATCTGAAGGACTGAATAAAAAATTCATGAGACATCCGTCGAAGGCATTAGATTTACTTTTACCTAGCAATAAATCACTTGGAAGGGGACTTGTTAGGTATGCTCGTGGACTGTTGCAACGAATTAATATATTCCTGTCAAAGTTCCAGACTGTGACTTATAGGCGTTTTGTGTCTCATTTAATAAACATGACACAATATGTTACGCATATTTTAGGCCTCTTTTCGCTGACCAAACAAGGGCAATTGCATTTTCATGAAAGATGTTCAAAAGTCATTTTGTGGAGTGCACTTTAATTTTGAATGACTCTACCATTTCCAGCCTGTTTTTGATATCAAATAGCTTTTCTACCGCTCTAATTCTTGAATAACTTCATGGTAGTTTGCCTTGATAGGCCATATTCCCATAGCCTTTTTATACTCCCAAAAAGCTGCCTCTGTCGTCCGATTGAGACCTTTTAAGAAAAGCAATAAGTTTAGGAATGTCAAATCATATGGCTAGTCCAGCCAGCGTCTCAAAGCACCTCAGTGGGACAATTAAAAACCAAATTTTTTAAAAAAGTGATTTTCTACCGACCAAGCATAAGTACTGAATTGTCGGTGTGTAAAGAGCTGCATTGAAAATACCGAAGCGTATTAGTTTAAGAGTGTTTTTTTGACTTGGGCGGCTATTATGTGGACTTTAATCCAAACAGTTTAGTTGGAAAATGCTCAGCCGAGTGTTGCTTGTTACTGTGTATGCAATTAACTTAGGATTATTTCTTATTATAATTCCCTCTGACCCCTCGTAAGTAGTGATCACTACGTGAAGATGAACGGAAATAGCTTAGCCAATGCTTCATTCATGCTGCCAGTCATTGAATTTTGTTAATTTTGGGGAAAAATGCCTTATTTGCTTAAAGCTGACTAGTCGCATTTTAAGTCATACGATCTAATGGCAAAACAGCCTATTTTAATCAGCATTTACCGACTTTCATGAGGTCAATAATGCGTTTCCAATCGATCGATTCTTGAGCATATTTATCTGCTAAATTAAGGTTTCCTTTATTTAATAATATAACCAGGTTTTGGGAACAGTAGCTTGCAGCGTCTCACCTTCCTGATATGAACTGTATGTGGAGTCAGAAGAAGCTTGCCATTCTGGATAACAGCAAGGCGTGTGGTCGTAAGTCCGGCTAATTCTTCTCCCATTGGCGACTGCGACACGGCCGGACCAATAGGAATCAACACAGTCTGTGCTGCCGACACGCTGTTCTTGCCAGCCGGACGCACCGCCCTGGACCCATTGCCTCCACTACCGGCGCCATTGCTGACTCCCGCGGTGAAACTCGCCTCCATGGAGGAGATACCCTGTACACTGGTCTGGGCGCTTTGTGTCGAGGAGTCACCCAAGGAGGGCTGGGGTGAAAGAATGGCAGTTGAGGTCCTGGCATAGCCACCACCACCCAGCTGCCAGGGTGTGCATGCCTGCGTCAACGGGGAGACCAGGCGATAGCCCTCAGGAAGACGGAGACAACCGTCCCGCATTTCAAAGCAGTCTTTATGGGCTCCAGTATTCGGTGGTAGAGGTGGGGGGTTCTGAGCGAAGGCAAAACTGTGCATCGGGAAGAGACAGGGCAGTGCAGTAGCCAGGAGCGCGAGAATACTGCCGCCAATGGTGATTAGGTAGGCCCAGCCGATTCGACATTTGCCTGTAGAAGAAACTTTTGAAATCAACTTCAGCGCGCGTCGAAAGGCACATATAAAAAGGGCAAGGATTGATCTTGCGTCCCCACCTACAGTACGTGGGCTAGCTCATGAAATGTCAACCGAATTTACGAAATGCATCTTCGATTCGAAAAGACTAATTAAGTAGGAATGCAAAACTAACCATCTTGCAACGTACAGTAGATGTGCTAACTCATGAAATGTCAACCAACATTTCGAAATGCGTTCTCGTTTCGAAAAGATAAATTAAGTAGTGTTGTAAAACTAATCATGATGCAGCATAAATATATAATGATCCAGTTACCTCAGGGTGTCGGCTTTCGAAAGAACTTCCTTCCGGCTACTTAAGTAGCATGCAATTTCCCCATTGATTTTCGATGCCCTTGAAAATTCAATTATGTTTCATGGAAAACATGCATAAGAATACTCATTCATTTGTTCATTCAGTAGAAAATTACGTCTTCTTCCAATTTCATACTCAAAAGAAGAGTATAATTCGGTTTGAAAAAGTTTCTAATTGTGAGATTTTGTAATACCGTTAAATGGCCGTTCATAAAACGTCATGTATCTGCATTTACGAATGTGGCTTGTAAAGTTAACAATATTGCTCAAATCCACTGCTTAATTTTATGAACCTCACATCGTCTTCTCTTAACACCGTAGAGAAATGCATGGTTTTCCGTGCACGGAAAATATACAGCTTGTAGTTTTGAAACCCTGAATGCAAGTATAACAGCAGGCCGGGTTCGAAATAAGTCGGGAATTAGAAAAGTTTCTAAAACCGAATTATACTCTTCTTTTCAGTATAAAATTGGAAGAAGACGTGATTTTCTACCGATTAAGTAAAAGAATGAATATTTTTATGCATGTTTTCCATGAAACATAAATGAATTTTCAAGGGCATCGAAAATCAGTAAGAAAATTGCATGCTACATAAGTAGTCATTTTTTGCAGAGTAAAGATCTTGCATGCAGCCAAAAATAAGTTTTTTCGAAAGCCGACACCCTGAGGTAACTGGATCACTATAGATTTATGCTGCATGATTATCAGTTTAACAACACTACTTAATTTATCTTTTCGAAACGAGAACGCATTTCGAAATGTTGGTTGACATTTCATGAATTAGCACATCTACTGTAATTTTATAATAATTCAGTTACCTCAGCCTCCTGGCTTTCAAACGAACTTCTTTCCTCCTACATGCAAGAACTCTACTCTGTAGAAATGATACTTCATTAGCATTTATTGTTCGGATTGATATTTAATGCCCTTAAACTTGCAATTCTATTAAATGAAAAACATGCATAAAAATATTCATTCTTTTGCTCATTCGGTGGAACATTAGGTCTTCTTTTAATTTTATACTCGTAGGGAGGGTGTAGTTCGGTGTAAAATATTTCTAATTGAGGGATTTTTTTAATACCGTTCATAAATTCTTATGTCTCTGCATTTACGAATGTGGCTTGTAAAGTTAACAATATGGATTAAATCGACTGCTGAATTTTATGAAACCCATAGGGTCCCCCTTTATACCGTAGAGAAATGTAAGGATTTCCGTACGCGGTAGGTATAGGGCCGGTAGTTTGGAAACCCAGAATGGAAGTGTAACGGCAGGTCGGGTTCAAATTACTCGGGAATAGGAAAATCTTCTGAAAACCGAATTATACCCTTCTTTCGGATAGGAAATTGGAAGAATACGTAACTTTTCATCGAACGAGCAAAAGACTGAACAGCTATATTCATGTTTTCCATATAATATAATTCGACATTTAGGAGCATCAAATATCAACAAGAAAAATTCATGCTACCTAAGTAGTCATTTTTTAAAGAGTATAGTTGTTGCATGTAGAAGAAAAGAAATTGCTTCGAAAGCCGGCATTCTGACGCAACTGAATTATTATAGAGTTATATTGCAAGAGGATTAGCTTCACAACACTACTTCATAAATCTTTTCGAAACGAAGACACATTTCGCATCTTCGGTTGACGTTTCGTGAGTTAGCCCACCTCGTAAAAAAGAATACCACGTGGTTAGCTTTCTAAAAAAGTTTAGTATATGTGAATAAGCTGACTTGACGCATTTGCATTTTTCCTACAATTTTAATCCTGCGAGTGCCTGTGTGACGGGGGGGATGAGTGCTCATACACCAGCCTCGGATACTCCAAATGTCAGTTCACACGCGCTTCCCCGTGCGTGCTTCGAGTTCTGATTGCGTCTACTCTAATATCCTAATCCAGCGAGTGGCCAGGTAAACTTGCTACTGGAATATGTCGGACGGTGTGGAACTGCGTCAATTCCTATAAAGTGGCCATGCACTGCGAATTACTACACGGCTCCCTCTGCGGCCATCTAGTTCAAAGTGCACTCTCCTTATCCGTTCAATCCAGCTAGCGGCTGCTGTGATGGGAGATTACGTAAACGCCACCTACACTAGCTTTCCTGTGCGTGCTTAAAGCTCTGTTTTTGCTCTTTTCCCTTCCTAATCCAGATATGTTAACTAATACTGCTTCTGTAGGCTAACGATATTGTATCAGAAGACAAAGATGTGATCACTGGAGCAAGAAATTTATTGGCCTGACGTTTCGGATTCTCACTCGAACGCGCCATCAGAGACAGTCGCAGATAAGGACATCTGATTATGGGTTCGAGTGAGAATCCGAAACGTCAGGCCAGTAAAGTTCTTGTTCCAGTGATCAACATCTTCGTCTTCTGAACTGCTACCTAGAACTCGCCTGTTCGCTTCTATCAGAAAACACCTGATCGTTTTTTGCCGCCTTGTGAATGAGGCTGGACAGAAGGGGACTTAATGTTGTGCACAGTCAGATAATTCAATAAGAATGATCTTCTGAGACAATCAAGGGCTGGATAAGGTATGCAGCTCGTATTTTTGAAACTTTATCCGGACTAATGAAACTGCTACACTTAAATCCAGAAATATAACTGACAACTGTGGATCCGTGATATGCGATGGCGCCGCTGTTTCGTGAGCAGTAGGGACAGTGCTCTGGTTCTGAACCGTTTCGTTAATTAACACAGCATAATCGACTCAGGAACGCTGGCCCTCCAAGTGGTGATTGAAGCCTGTTCCGAAAGATCGACCAGCTTCCGTCAACGACGCTGAAAATAGCCTGCATAGACCGACATCGTGATTTAACGCAACACAATCGCACTAATAAACATTCCGAATGTCTCTGACAGTGTCAGAAAAATCG
>CACRXP010000302.1:132831-175361 GCA_902702965.1 Spirometra erinaceieuropaei
GTGGGGAATGGGAAACTTAATTCTGTGCACATTTACTCGGAGAAAATCAACTGCAGGATCAGGTATGCATCTCGTATCCTTAAAATTTTAACCGGACTAATGAGACTGCCTGCATATTTTATCCCTCAGGTGGGGCTGCAGAACCAAACTTCGCCAAAGAAGGTCCGACCATCATTTGCGAAAATGCCTACGGTGTGCTCTTTAGTAGGGAGGGGGCAGGGACAGAGCGATTTTATTTATATGGATAATGGACTTGCGCTTCATCTACCGCACACTCTTGTCCACCTGGGCCCGGTATTATGATAGAATCAGGAGGATCGGAGGTAGGACAGGGATGCTGGTGCTTAGAAAACCAGCATCTAGGCGTACAACAACACCCCTTGTTTAACGACGCCCACTGGTCAGTATCTTATATCCCAAGAAAACATTTGACGACTCTATGAGCGCGGCAAGAACCGGCAAACTGGCCTAGCGCCACACCATCAACGTCGGTATTTGTTAAGGGTACGCACTTTCAATAACGCTTACAGGAGTGCAATTTAGCCGTTGTATTATCCCAGCTCAGTTTTCGCGCATTCTGCTCCAGGGGGGAATTTATTTCCTTGTTTTCATAGAAATATTTTACTCCATCTGGGTTTCAGTATTCAAACGAATTGCATATTAGTGCAAGGGATGCTGTATGGACTCCATATCCTGTATGTTTTTCCGTAGTTTTACATCCTCAATAAAAGATGTTTTGCACACGTTTAATCGTTCATTCCGAAACTTTCCAATTTTGAACATGCACAAGCCCCAATCGTACTGTGTCCAAACAGCCAAAGGCATCTGATTCGCTGCTTTCGCTGAAGTATTTGCAAAATTTCCCGTTCGATTCAGTTGGTGGCACTTTGGTCGGAAGCAGATATTTTAGTTACTCTGGGCACCTATATGGCAGTTTATTTTTCAAAATATCCTACTGACTCTTGATGACCAACCTTAGCTTAATTTGCCTTTGGCTCAACAGATGCGACATTTCCAGACCTTTTCAAACAGTTAATCAAAGTCTCATACAGATGTCTAGGAATTCTGGTGCCTTTTGAGCCTTCCTTCCTAACTGGTATGCAACGCCACTACTTATAAAGTGAAAGTAGATATTTTATATAGCTGATGTATTAAATTTTAAGAAATTCTACTAGTGAATTAGACAATAATTTTCAAACCCTCATTCTATAATTTAAGTGAATTATCAGCCTGACAACATTATTACTAAATACTGGCACTGTCTCTTAGATCAAGGCATATATAATTTTGGTCAGCAACTCTCCACTTGTTTTAAGGTAGGTCAACGTCTTTCAGATAAACCATTAATGTCAATTCCCTAGTTCTCATATTCATACCGAAATTTGTATAGCATCGTTAACAAGGTACTTCAACACTTGAGCATACTTTGATTGTCGGCCTTTCCTACAACACAGAGGGGGCTGCCCTTTCAGACTGAATGACATACTTCTAGTTCGTAGTTTTCTGAAGAGCCTATGCGGTCGTTGCATGAACCATGTTGATTTATCTGGTAATGAACTGTACATCATGCATAAATGAGCATAATTCGTAAATTGGAGGGTGGCGACATTGTTCCGAGAGTGGTTTAAGAACTGGCAAATTTTTATTCAGCCTCGGTCACCAGCAGAATTAAGGAAAGTAAATCTTCGACTCTAAATTGTGCATCGTTGTTTTCAGCCTTTACACAAGGCCTCCTAATCTCCATGCGTGCTTCATTTCAACTAGTTCAGTGAGCGTCACTTTCATACAACTTCAGATGGCAATCCTTGGGCTTGCTAAATTTGCCTGATAGTACTCTTTTACCTTTAAAAATAGACGAAGACATTCAACATTTGCTTGCGGGCTTGATTTGTGCCTCCTCTTAAAAAATTAAAACGGCCATCTTGCTTATGTTTACGGACTGCAGACGACCAGTGTCGATACCAAAACGAATTCACATGAAACGCGACTGGGGATTCACTTAGTCATTGGGTTGCATCTATAGAAGCCCCAAAAAAGACCTCAGAGCCGATTCGCCGTGGTCACTAATATTTAATGATCTACAAAGTCGGCTTTTTAAAATTTATTTTACCCAGTAGACACAGGGTAATCTCACATGGTCGAAAGATTTAGGAGAATTTTTCATAAACAATAGTTTCGACAGTCAGTCGGGGAAACAGTTCTGGAATAAATTGTTAAAAATCGGATCGTTTGTGTATAGGACATTTTGGTCTAGAAAAACACTCAGGCTGTTACGGAGGGCTTGATTTCGCGACCGTAACCATGGGAGCATGCATGTACAGTGTGTGATACTGCGTTTAGAATTCAGCAACTTCAAAGGAAGTCTAATCCGCTACAAAATTTCCCGAATGCCTCGGTAACATTCCGCAAAATGAACACAAACGATCATCTCGATAAATGACATAACATGTGAAGGTTTGGCAGAGTGGCTTTAAGTAGGAACAGCAATTTTCTTATTAAGAATAGTAAGTGCTCAAATGCCAAGAATAGATATTACGTTCAAAGCCTAAGTTCTCAGATTCGCACAAACCCCGCTCACGCGAATAAAATAGTAAATTAAGCAGAATAAGGATGTAGATGTTTGTAACTGAATGCTTACACTTTCTCAAGGGAGTATTGCAATATACAAGACTACAGATATTCGACTGCGCGATGTTTGAATAACTGTCTAAAAATGTCGCCCAAAGAATTTTTTGACATTCTTTTGCTTATTTGTTTCTCAAATCGCAAATCATAGCGCTAGATTTGCTCGCTTGATTTTGCGGATGCACAAATCAGCGAGAAAATGAGCTTGCATACGGTTTAAATTCAAAAGCTAATAAGTAATTAAAAATTAACTACTGACCTAGAATATGCAATAATAAGAGTGACATTTTAGAGTGTCAAAGGAAGTTGCAAAATTACTTCATGATTTCGGCCGATGATAGAACCCACTGCATCTCCTACTGCTCTTGAACTCCTAATGACCATTTTTCTGATTTTCAATGTTTCAGAATTGTCACAAAAAGTTTTAGCACTTGCTCTTATTCGTAATGAAATCCGTCAAAGTGGGAAAGTACTTTTAATTTTCAAAAAAATGGCGAGTTCTGGAGGACGCCGTTTACTGCAGTTGGTGACTTGAGTCATACTTTAGAACGCGCTCAAGCGTGCGACGTAACTGCTAAGGTAGGTGAACTCCAGCGGGGACGTTTTCCAGCATAGTTGCCCTCGACTGCTGGAAACCTCATCTGATAAGACAGATGCTTGTAGAGTTGTGTTTGATTGGCGAGAGTACACGACCATCCATAGCCATTCCTTCTTTTCAAATATAAAAGTACTGGTGTAGTGTTTGCGTCATCGGCCAGCGATACAGACTCCGTTTTTCCATGCAGTCGGTATGTTTCATGAACAATACTGCGCTACACATCTGTAGTGTTGGTTTCAGACTAGTTACTTTAACGTCTTTTCTAACGGTTTAACCGACGTGAAGTACGACAGTAGCTGATGTGAAAATCAAACTGGAGCAACTTCAGCCCATAACAGCTGAAGAACGATGTTACTACAGGGAGAATTGGGGCAACAAAGCTGCTAAGGTAAAGCGTGGATTTATGGCTTTGCAACAATTATCCGAGTAACCGTCAGTCAGCCAATCGCTTTTGACCATAGCTACGGAAGGCATATTAAAAGCATCTACACAGGTCGTACCAGAAAACGCCTTACGAAGTAAAAAAAAGCGCGGAGGTACTAAGAACAGTGTTTTATACTTCACGAACATGAGTCCGACGCCGAGATGGCAGAAAAGACGATAAAAGCCATCGCGAATGAGAATTTTGATCGATCTGACGGCGCCTTTTGTGGCTCTTTGCAAAAAGCCACCGATTTCGAAGGACGTTTGCTGAGACAAGCACAACTGCGACCTTGACCTTGGCCTTTTATCAGGAAACTAATGTCGAAGAAATTGTGTAATTAAAATTAAGTTTTCTTTGCGTCTGCTATGGTCTTCGTGCCCTAGTGTACGCTGACAGTTCTCCGACACCTGGTTCTCTGCGTTTACTCTGCTGCTGGGTATGCAGTACGTGCGCATGTTTTTCCAGTGAATTGTATCCTCATTTTGAACTGGCGACGTTGATTGCCCCTGAAAAAGTTGCGAGCGGCGTGGTGGAACCTGCTTGTTCCGTTGTTTTTCGCTTAAAATCAAAAAGTGCAGGCCACTTTGAAAATGTTTCTTGTTATTTTACGCTGACAAGCACCCAGTTGCGGGGTAACTGATGTAATGCTTACAACCTATCTGACAGACTTCATATGTGGGTCAACTTGGCTGTGTGAATGCCATGTTTCTGATTGGACCTCGAGGAAGGCAATTGTCTGCTGTGTCCTTATCAGCCAACCATGTTCCTTGCAGTCAGGTGGACCTCAACACCTGGTTCCCTGCCGTTGGAGACCCTTGCGCTCCTCTGGGTATACAGGTCGTGAGCTAGGCCGCCCAACAACCCTCATCGTTCAGAAGATGAAGATGCGATCGCTGGAATAAGAAATGTATTGGCCTGACGTTTCGGATTCTCACACGAATCCATCATCAGAGACATTCGCAGACCATTAACCCTCATTGTCTTTATTACCCGTTGTGATGGTGCTATTGTTGGTTAAGATCCTGATCCGACAGGGCAAGGGGCTCGTGGCCCGGTGGGTAGGGGCGTGGACTTCTAAACCAACAGGTCGCGAGTTTGAGGCTCGAGTGTTCCACACTTCGGGCTTGGGTATGGATGGCTGATGACGGCTAATAAGCCAGAAATGGCCATCCCAGTCTCCCCTTTCTTTGTCGGCAATACCATTCTGATTAAGGGTTTGTTGTAGACCAGGGGGTGTGGTGCGGGTCCGGCCACATGCGCTCTGCCCCACCTTCGGTCTTTCTGACCACGTCTAGGCACCGCATCCGGTGGAGTAAGAGGAGAAAGTAAGGTAAATGCTGCACAGGTTCACTCTCGGTATAAAATGATGCACGCGCAAGTGACAGTGTCAGTTGCACCATGATTTTTAGCAGACCGTGGGCAACGTCGGGCGTGATGGTCGAATTGTCTAACTCAATAAACTAAATTTGTTGACTACTTTTTGGTAGTAGTCGGTAAATTTTTATTTATGGAAACAGCATTGTGGTCCATGTAGCATTTCCTTCGAAACCCTTCATGAATGCAACGAGGCAGTTTACGATGGCAAAGACACAATGAGGACAAACGTAACTGTCAAACGTCTTGTTAAACGTGGCTACAACAGTGCGTTTAGTGCCGCTTAAATTTACGAGTTTTGTTCTGTTTCGAAATTTTTGAAGGGTTTTAATTTAGGAATGATTACCATAATGAGGTTGCGATATGGATTTTCATGCGCTAGATCCCGCAATATTTCAGACTAGTCCAAATGGTGCCTTTTACATGCACTTTTTTAATTATGCGATTTTTAAGACTCTGTTGATTCCCGAAACTGTCCGTTTGGTGATGCGCCTACTGAAGTATATTACACCATCCGCATTCATTGAAAAATTCAATGACCTCTGCATGATACCTTTTTATGGACACAAATGAATGTATGATTTTTCGTACGCAGAAAATACACACCATGAAAATGAAGTCCTGTTCGGAAATGAAATAGCAGATTGGACTCCAGATTATTCAAAAGTCGAAGACCTATTTCAAAACCGAAAGCTGATATGTCTTCGCGCAGATTTAAATCGCAGTTTATAAAAAAGGTGTAAAGATAAAATAATGTATGCATGCTTTCTGCAATATATTCCTGAATTTATGGGAGCTTGGAAAACAATGTAAAGAGTAAATGCCATATAAGTAGTATTTTTTGTTGACTGGCTTGTCAACAGAGGATAATAAGGAGATGCATCCAAAAGACAATGCATAGCACACCTGAAATTTCATGGGATTATGTCGTATGGTAACCAATATTGCAAACTCACCTAAATAATAATTCGTAATCGAAAACGCATTTCCGAATTCCAGCCTGTGATTCGTGAGATTGGTTAGCTTTTCTTCAAATCCACACCATTTTCGAAGTCATTTTAAGGCCAGAAACGTCTTACTTAGTGTTTAGTTTAAGTTATATAAACACGTAAGATAGGTGTTTTATTTTGACTGCACACATAGGCATACTTTTCTTGACTTTTCTTTGAGATCCTTATAACACATGCTTGTCATGGTGTAGCTGTCCCTTAAGCCAACTATACCACTAGCGTTTATGTGTCTACCCGATTTTAAGGCAAGAAATTGGCGGTTTTTTCGTTGTGGCATTGGCTTGCTCGTAAACGATGATTCTTGTCTTTCGGTTACTTTGTCGTTGCTCCTTAATAACCATAACCTCGATAATCAGGAAAAAATGCCTTCCAAAAATCTACGTCACTTTATGTTCAGGTGATTTTCTACTGTAATAACTGTTCCAAACTGCATCTACTCTGATAATTTCTATGGGAATTTTCGTAACTCATTTGGATGTATGTTCTCATGCTAATGAGCATTAGTCTAAATGCGGACACTTGTAAAATCAACCGTCGTCATGTTTAAAATAAATTTTCATTCCACGCACACACGGTGAAGCAGGATGTGGATAAATATTTTCTATTCGCAGAATCACAAATGTTCCTTCTTTTGTAATCCTAAATTGACAGTAAACACGTCTAACAGGAACTTTTCGATGCTAATTACGCAAGGCCTCATCAGAGTTGAGGTATTATAGACGGATCCTTTATAATCACGATGGCCGACACTGTCAACTTGCGTAGTCTAAGGACATTGGCCATTTGATAAAAAAAAGAATCTATGCAACGTCTGTGACGCAATATATTTTGGCCTAGTGTAAACAAACTGTCACTACGTGCCTTTATGGACATTAAAAGGTGGTTAGGAAACGAGGCCGCCTGTCTAAAATTGTCTACGCACTCTCAATAACGGGCACACCTTCGACCGGAACAAAACTCGCATCGTCCGAGTTAACTCCTCCAAATTTTACCGAGATTTTATTAAGGTCATTTTATGAGTCAGGCACAAATTGGCACATCGAGTTAGATGTTATTCACAAAAATATTGGGAAAAATGGAAGAGACAAAAACCCATAACTGCAGAATAACGCAAAAACCGAATGCGTATCAATTTTTAAGTGTGCTCGAAATGTTGATTTTTTTACCCCCTTGCTTAAATTTGATGATGATAACTTACCCAATAAAGCTCCCTGCTTTTCCTAGATTACATTTTTCGAGATGCCTGCCGTCCAATTCGATTTTGTATATTCGCGTTATTTTGTAGACTGTCATACGATATTGACACACAGCTGTACACATAATTTTGGGCCCACAATTTGTTGATCGCATTACTTCCTTCTATATAGTAGGATACTGTCTATCTGACTCTGCTCCAGTTATTGTGAATAGTACTTACCCTTAAGGAAAATTTTAAACCTTTAAGTAATTGAAAGCGCACCTCTTATTGCAGAATGTAGACGAAATGTAAGTTATGAAAACGAGGATGTTTAAGACTTAAGAAGAAAAAGTAGTCAGTTATTCGATCGAGTATTTATCACAGTACGTCCGAAAGTGCATGATCGGTCGAATAGCCGCAATTTCTCCTATGACATTGCTATCGGAAACGATGAAGTGCACAGACCTTCATGAGCAAAATGCCACTGTAAAACAATTGTGAAGAGAGAATGATGTAGGAAATTTTTTGCCGATGCAAGCGAAAGTGCGAGTTCCAGGAACTAGTTGACAAGAAGCAGAGGCGATCGCTGGAACAAGAGCTGTATTCGCCTGACGTTACGGACTCACGCTTGAGCCCATCATCAGAGACAGTGACAGGTAGGGGTGGTTTGTGCGTAGGAAGTTGCTGTATTTGTGGGGTGCAGCCGCTATGCCACAACATACGTAAGCCAATTAACCGCTCTTTCCTTCATCGAGGATTGTTGACCGCAGGGACGTTAATTGCATGATGGACGGAATGTATGTCGTTAATTGCTGAAGTCTCATCATCCGTGTTGGATGCTGGCGTGATGCTTACTCGGCCATCTGGCTCACCGGCCTGCGTGCTTCCCGAGTAGTTAATTATGTCTATGTCTCAGTACAAAATATGGATTGGGGATGGTATTGTCCAAAGTGATGGACAGGGGTCGTGAACTAGGACTCAAGCAACTAGTGTCTCTGACGATCATCACCTCTCGCGAGAATTTCGCTCTCATTCAAACCGATTGTGTGCATGCGTTTGGTCAAATGGGCCATGATTTGAGAGTTGGCGTCATTTCTCCGCTCTGCTGCCAGGTGCTCGGCGATTTGCGTTTAGAGCAATTATCCAGTTTCTCTGACATGTTTGCGTTGGCTCCAACCGCACCAGAGTCAGTAAACGACTCCAGGTGTTTCTTGCCGTGGCAGTGGCTTTTTTGGTCTCATCGCCTGACGCCTATTAGTTGCCTCTGGTCTGTGTGCAGCTTCAATTCCCGATGGTGCGAGTAGGCGACTGATAGCCTTGAAGACGTCCTTGATGTACAGGATCGCTCGCCAGAATTTGGGGTCACAGGACACAGGAGTGAATTCTCTGTATTACAGGTGGACTTGTGCTACTTTTCAGGGGATTGGGGTTAATGCTTGTGTAAATTTTAAAACTGGGGTTTGAGCTGAGTTTGCTCAGGTCTAGGGTTATGATGCAGGAGATGGCGCCTCCGTGGAGTTTGACGCGAAACTACCCGTCATATGAGGCGTGACTAACCCCATGTCTCTCCAGTCTGTAAATCGTGTAAGATCGTATTCGCGAAAGTTTACTTTCCCGAACGATTATAGTTCCTGTTAGAGTTAAGACTAATCAGCCATTTGGGCAGACATGAACGTCATAAAATCCAGTGCGTAGATAGGGATGTTCACGCGTTTTATTAATTTGAAGGTTCTGATAGACGCGGAGCGCAGACCGCTAAAATCCTCCGATCTTTCGTTAATATTGTTATAGAGAAAAAAGCGCATTGTGCATTGATTTTGTACAGAAAATACACTTCTGATGCAGAGAGCGTGGCATGTTTATGGTTGTAGCTGCTAACCTTCTTGCAGTTCCCTGTTCGGTGAGTCACCCATTGAATCGCGACGTTTAAATCTTTAAATCTTTAGGTGTCTCCTTAGAAAAACGAGCACTTTCTCAGTGGCATAGAAACCATTTGCCTCAGCGTATATAAGAAAATATGGCTTCAATTTCAGCCAGGGCCGTTTCGAGACATAGAACTGAACGTCATAACACAAACTATACTTATTCATGATATTGTTTTTATTGTTCTATTTTATTTGCAGGCGCAATTATAATGCCCTACTACAAATTACTTTTGAGAGTTGCATGCGAATTTCAGTATTTTGCGCTTTTTCTAGAGCAATTGTTATTTTTTAACGATCGTTATATTCATTTCGACACTTGCTAGTGTCTGGCAAAGGTATACTTTACGCCCGAGATCGCAAATGTGGTAAAGAAAAGTGCGAACAGCCAAGAACTTTGTGCTATCGCAAAATCTGATCCTCCGTACTGTCAACGATCATATGGGGACACCAGTTTTTACCATTTAGTGATAATAAAAAACAAATTTAGTACCCATTTGGAGGCACTGTGGTATTTTTACTCCGACGAATGCCTTAAACTTTCTTGACAAATCTAACGCAGAGGTCCTTTCATTTTTTTTCTCTGGCACCTACAGATAAATATCGCCATTTACTTTTAGTACAGCAGCTCACCAAAGTAAGTGAACTCGGGCGTAAACCATATCCTTACCAAAATTGTAGTAAAAAGACCCTTCATTGTAGATTTCGAACTGTTTCCGATAGGTGCGATTTTCTTGGCTAACCCACGTGTTCTCAAAAGTAACCTAGCCAACTGTATTTTCTGACTTTGTTCATTCAATTCTATAGGGAAAGACATTCCTAGGCGCAAAATTTCTTTCACTATGTCCGAGATGTTCCTCAGATTAGGAGAATCAAACTGAGAATAATGTTTGTGTGCATCCTTGATCTAGGATGCGGTATCTAGTCACACTTTAGCACAAAATGAACTGCATACACCAACACTCGCAGGGGTCGATCATCAACGAGAATAGGGGTTTCCCTCTCCCCCGCGGAATACGGGCGCCATGCACTAAACTCCAAGAAGGGCACTTATTACTATTTTGTTAGTTCTTTCACTACCCCTTCCCGAAATTCCATCCTTAATGTTAACTTAAGCACCTTTTTTCTGGAATTTAACAGAAGGTCACATTTGTACGCGAGACTCTTGCTTTCGTATTCTACCTGGCGGCATTAGACCTAAGTCAGTCATCCGGTCAAAGCGTCGCAATAACATCCGATTTTTGAAATTATATAAGTTTACCTCCTTTTTCGGATTTTAATCAGCTAACCAATCCAACTACATTTTACAAGGCAAACTTTTACATTGTGAGTACTGCTTGCTGAGTATGAAAAGGTCATCATACTGCTGACCTAATGGGAACATTAATATTGTGAATATTAAAAAATTGAGGTATTATGCATTTTTGGAAAGCTTAGTTGTTTATCGGGATGGATCCGATAGTAGGGCTTGGTTACGAGCTATTCTGACCTGCATAAGAGTTCCAGCTAAGCTATCTCACAGCTAATCACATAAAGACAAAGAATTCAATCTCATGTTTTTACTGTCTGCGTTTGGAAAACGACGGATCAAATATGGGTAGTTCTAACGTCGTACCTAACTACGTCCACTGCATGCTTCAGACCAAGGTGCAACTGGCTCAGTGACTAGCACGGAAGTTTGTTTATAACGGGAGTAGACTTACGCTGCATCTATCGCATGCTCTTCTCCTCCCCATCTCGGCCCAGTGTCAAGTCATAGTAAATATGACCGGAAACGTGAGAAAGCAGAGGTGACTGGCACGGCGTAAATCCGCACGTAGGCGTGCCCCCACACCCCCCGGGCCAAAACAAACACTTGTCCAGGATTTTGGCCAACAACACCAGCACCACAAGCGCATCTCCCAGCAGGAAACCAAGTGCCAGAGGACCTCCAGCCCACACCAGGCTGTGAGGACGATGGTTTGTTGATCATAGCAGACGTCTAAATTACTTGAGACCATGGTCAATATGCCCAAAAGGGCAAATTTCGTCTCGTTTTTTAAGCAGTTTAATTCTGACATCCCATCAGATGGGAAATATATTTCGGGATACTTACATTTAGCCACATGCGTTTTCATTCAACCATAAGCGTTTCCAACTAATCTGAACCTAGATGCCCGCTGAGGCATAAGTGGCATCCGTGATGTCCTTCCATTTAGCGCAAAGTTGGCATACTTGCTGTCATGTGAGAGATTGTTTAAAACTGGGTGCAATTAACGCGCCCCACCGGTAAGTTCGCCTATTCCTGACAGGCTACTAGATGCCGATGATTAGCCGGACACGACTTCCAATTTTATTTTACCACGGTCTGCGTTTTTAAGGGAATGGTTGGCTAGAAACAGCTACTTATTCAGAAATGGTCACTTAAATTCTCTTTGCTTTCAATGAAAACATGTTTCATATATGGCTGCTACGCAGAATATTGGGCAGCTCGCAATAAGTTGGTAAATTAGAATTTTGTTATGTTATCGAAAATATAGGGGTAACTGCCAGAGCAGCCTATATGTATTTTATTCTCAACCTTCCGGAGATTGTGGGGAGCACTTTCTGGTTATTTTAAATATTCGCCAGCAATTAGATTCAAATGGTCAAAAGAATTATAAGCACGAAGAAAATGAATACTCACCTAAGTAGAATGTGTCGACATAGGCTCCGCAGATCTGCACTACTTCCAAATTGTCTCGCCATCCAAAGGGATAACTTACACAAGTGAAGGCCGTCAGAAGACCTGAAAGTCAAAATATGAGTATTTGTCTTTGCAGGACACGAGGAAGTAGGCTAAATTTATCAGCTAACAGATTAGAAAAGCACTTATGAAGGAAATCGTTCTTGGCAGAAATTGTTGTTTATTGTTTCTCTCGCATTCTGCCGATGGTTTATACTTGCATGCAGAAAACGAGTACAGACTGACCAACGGACTTATCGCTAACTGAAGAATTTGATTCAAAATCGGCAAGGTATATAAAATCAGCTTTCTAAAAACTCAGTTCTTGGTTTGTTTGATAAATGTTAATAAACATTTTGCTCTATTTCCTACGTGTGAGTGGGGTAGGATATGTGTAGTTGGACGAAAGTCATAAAACGTCAGTTAGAGTGAGTTAAGTTAGACCGGAGGCAACATCGGGCGTTGTTTTTTGACTGTGCGTGTACCCGCGCCTAGGCGTGACATTAGCTCTAATCTCCGCATAACGGACTATGTTCCCACACAACTGATGGTGATATTTATATCATGGACACATCTTCATGCTAACGCATATACCGTATAGTGTGGCTTTAATTAACATGAACTTTAAATCGATAAACTTTAATAAATATTCTCATTCAGTAGGTTTCTATGACGGTGCAACTTCTTCGATGTTTGCATTTACCATTTTGCAGACGTCGGGTTTTTAAATAGGAATCATGGGTGGGATAGAGCATGTAACCTCCTTGGGTGGTTGTCCAAAAATCTACCTACTCATCTTATTTAGGTAGGTGTGGTTCATAACATCGCGAAGGGGGTTATGCCATTCGCGGATCGAACTCAAAGTTAGAGCTAGAGCTACGTTCAGGTTTGGGGTTAGCGTTAGGAGTTGGGTTATTCTTAGAGCTAGGATTGTCAGGCAGGGGTTATGGTATGGAGTTGGGGTTGAGACTAGAATTGACGTTTTGGTCTCGGATCGGAGTTCTAGGGTTGGGACTGGGGTCAAGGTTAGGGTAGGTGTCAAGTTTTAGGATTAAGGTTAGGGTTTAAATACTTGACTTAGGCTTTCGGTTACGTTCGTGTTTACGGCTTAGGAATTAGGACTACCTACCACAGGCATAACCGTGGTTACCGTTAGGGTAACACTTAACTACAGTCTTTCCAGTGGGCTTACATGCCACATCCTAACTGAATCATGTTGACAACGTTATTCGATTGCCAGTTTAGGTGATGTGTGTTCTGTTTAGAATAGTTTTGTTTTATTTGAATTTGCTACGGAGTAGAAAGATGCATGAGGGACATTGTATATATTCTACTTTGGCGTGTAAAGAAGAGCTGATAGACTAATGTACGCCATTTTTTCAAAAAAGCAAATAACACGCATTCCAGCAGTCGTTGATGATCATCCATAGTGTCCAGAATTAATACTTAATTCGGCATCAGCGTGGATACGCCAGAGAAGAACTTGTTAATATTCATGCTTAATGGTAAGTATCTGGGCGAAGTCAACAGAGCTCCATGAGGAGGTCTTGCTGAAATTGCGCCCGGGCGCACTTATCCTTTCACTAGCCAGCATAAAAGAGGTCTTTTTGATCACAGGAAAGTTGGCAATGTGCGGAAGGGGCTACTGCGGTAGACACACCGAAGGCGCAGTCAGAAGGCAATCGCAAACTCATAAAATGCAACCTCCCTCGCATTCATCACTGACGGTCGTGCTTGCTGAGATGATTGCTCGAGGACCTAGCTGCTAGGTGGCCGCGATTTTATCCCCCCCTCCCCGCTTTTGGTTGCTGGCGTAATACTTAACTATTTGGCTCACCGACTCTGACAGTAGAAGCACTGCCAATAGAAGCGAACAGACGAGTCCCAGGAAGCAGTCTCTCCGCACTGGGTTGTCTCTTGCATCGGGGATTACTTTACTTCCCGTACTCAGTTGGTCCAATCCGACAAGCAGAAATATACGGTCCTTCCCAATGACTGTGGAGTACTTTAAGGTTCAATTTTATTCCCTCACCTCTTCTTCCTCAACACGAACCATCTAGGATCCCCAGGAGATTGTCTAGAAGTTAAGTGTGCAACGTTTTACAACGGCACCCAAGTGGTCTTTTATATACTGAAGCTTACTAAATATATTTATCATAGTAAACGCATTTTGATAAATAGGGAAATCGTTTTTGCTATTGCGGAAGCAGAGATCCTACGTAGTCACGAAAATAGTGTTATAGTTGGATCATATTCTTAGTGAGAACACTGGTTCAAATTCATGCAAAGGACCAATGCCGCATACTGTCGGTACTGCGCAAATCCCTCAGTCTGTCAAAGGCATCAGGGAGCATCTCCGTTGTACCGATGTCCACTTTTTTGCTTTAGAAGACTCAACTGGGAATACCCTCGACGATGGGGTTATACACTACCATTCAGAAGCTACAGAGTTTGATGCTGCGGGACACACGCTCTGAGGTTCCGCAATTAAGGAGAGATTGAAATCCAAGGAGCGCTCAGGTGTGATGTGTCGTGCTCCGTGCCTAAACTGTAACAGGTCAGATTGAACACATAGCTCGTACACGAACGTAAACTGCCCGAGCGACGAGGCGACGAATAGTCTTAAGTGACTGTCCGCACCTTCGACTCGGGTCAAACGGCTGACTTTGTAGCTACTGAGATAATCGCCCACGCCGTAAGGCATAGAAGCCGATGACTTATTGAGGCCTTGGCCCCGGATGAGAACTCAGTCACCTAATGTCGTAACATGACATCAGCATGCAGGTCCCTGCGCAGTTACCTCCAGACCTGAGTCACTGACCGCTGACCGGCCAACATCCCCCCACTTGTTCTGTTGCAATGATAGACTCCTGCACAAGCGCGAAAACCTTAAAAGTCTTCTCTCATACTCATTCATACAAAAAAGTCTTGTTCTTCTAATACGCCCCAAGAAAGCTGATTTTTGGAAAGGTGCTATTGCATCTTAGCGGAGCCTGCGATACACAATCATAGTCCGTGACCGAACATGCGAACCCACAGGTTTCTAAGACATTTTCTCTGGTAATTAATGTACTCAGAGGAACAGTTTCCGGAAAGCGAATTCCCACAGTCAGCATGCCCTTTTGTGGTGTCAGCCTCAAAGACTGTGGAAACTTCTAGGACCTACAGACGTAGATGACTGGTTTAACAGAGAATTCCTCGGTTCTGCCAGTTAATGCGAAGCCTGCAAATCCTTACATAGTTCTTTTTAGGAAACGTTTTTTTCACTGTCAGATGAACGCAGTTTATGAGCATTAATCACCACCCCTGTCGACGAAGGAACTGCCAGAGCCTAAATCAATTGGCATTTGTTCTAAGGATAATTCTCTCCAGGAATAACACGTCATTTTGTGAGACTGACTTATCTTTTTTTAACTTAGCAAGGTATTCTCCAAACCTAAAACGCCGACTTCCTAACACGCCACTCTGCACCATTTTAAAACCTGATGTCATTCCAGTCAACAGTTCAAGTCCACAACTGAAGAGTTGGAGGGAAAAATCACCTTTTCAGTAGACTTTTCCGGTAGGCTGAAGCAAACACATCCAATGTGATATGAAACTATCGTTACTTGTCATCACTGATAATGTGCATCAATTGACGGGCAAAAAATGTCGGGTAAGAGACAAAAAAAACTACTTGTCCCAATAAACAGCAGTTCAATTCGAAATAAACTAAGGGCTCCATAGTGTATACGATTTGTTGACTTTTATGTGTGTTCATATTCTGATGCCCTACTTTAGTTTATACGACGCCCACTGATTGTCTAAGTGTCATCTTCCCTATTTTTTATAAGACTCATGGTCTTGATCCAACTGATCCCTTCTGTAAGTCCTTAGACTAACACCACCATAAGAAGTACACGCTAGAAAAATTTGGCCGCATCTGATCGCGTAAAACATAGGTAAGCGATCACAGTCAGCCTCCCATGTTTAAGTGACTTTTTTCAGCGGTTGATGATATGCAGCTGTCACTAAAAAATTCCCAGTCAGATGCATTTTTGCTGTGTGGGAAATAGTTCATGCAAGCCAACTGTCAGCTTATTTTTGGAAATCCCTCCTACTGACCCTAATTATTCACGAGTCAACCTCTAACCAGTTCACAGGTAGTTAAACTGCTTTGAGCCTCGTCAAGGTTGATTTTGCTGAACGCGGAAAGAAAGAAACTGATAAAATAATCGATTCCTACTTATGATCATGCTCTAGTTAATGAAAAAGTTTCACCTAAAAGGCAAGATGGTTAAATGAGTAGAGACGGACAATCTTCATATCTTGAATTTTTACCGGCAAAAGCAAGTATAAAAGAGGCATATGCTGCTTGTCTGACAAGCAGAATAGTACTTGTTTGTCTATACGCAACCAAAAAATTTGCTAACATTACTGCTGGGGCGTTAACGACTGGCAGTCGTTCACCCCTGCTGCGTAAAATGCCCAGTAGTGTCTGACAACTGGGAAAGCGATTTAAGTGCACACGTCAAAAAATCCTCGCGATTTTGAACGATTTTCAGGCAAGTAAATGCACAAAAGACGTTTTGAAAACCGCATTATGCGGGCAGGAAATATCAGCTTTTTTCGAGAAACGTTAGAACGCCGAAAGCACTAAAGTCTGTGTGAAACGAGGAAGCAACCAGATACGCAAGACTGAGAAACTACAACGACGTTTAAAGAAACCAATCTGTAAAAATCACTTGGCCAAGCATCATTGAAGAATTAGTGTAACACGCGGTCCGGTAGATATTCAACTGCTTGGCTGGTAATGTTGAGCATGTTAGCATTGCAAAAATTTTATGCAATTATTTTGCTGCAGTACTGCTTGAAATGTTCTCTACTTTGGCAAAGGTAATTTTTCCCGATTTCTTAGGTAGAGACACCACATCAACTACATCATCATACATCGAGAGGCTGGTCATCGACTGAGAAATGATGATATAACCAGGAGATGCAATCAGTTGATGATGAAAGACGCTGTTCTCTAAATATCTGTGCTTCACGCTCCGATTATTTTGGGTGTTCTTAAGTGGCTTAGAAAATGGATACTTTGGTTCTCGTTTAATAAAACTCCCATATCAGGCCAAATTATGAAAGTTTTACCCAGTGCCATAGTTCGTTTTTGAACGTTGCCCTTACTCTAGACAACGTTTTTATCAAAACGTCTACTTTCCTCAGCCCTATCTAGACTAAAAATCAGAAAATTAAAACATTTTACCGTCTCCGCAAACCCTATGTCTAGTATCAACACATTTCGGGTTGCAAGCGAAAAGACTGCCTGACTGAATTTGTTAATGTGTAACACAATGGTCACACAGGGTCGCCTCCGAATCCCTATTCAGCAAAAACTAGGCCGCATAAAATCGCCACAAAATCTGTTCAAATGCTTGACAGCCACACAGTGGTCGTCACTGTTTCGGGCGCTCAAAGGACATTTGTCTGGGCCAAGACGTTTTATATGCGGTAGAGCAATGAATTATTTTTAACCTAAAAAATGGAGGTCTGAGAATAACGCTGTAATTTGTTTGGCTCAAACAAAACCCAAAAATAAAGTGTCAGTTTGTCAAAGTCTGTATTCCCTAACCTTATTCTTCTTGACTGCTGTGGCGGACAAAATAAACCCATTTGAGTAAGCGGCCCTTAGTAGGACAATTGCCTAGATATCAAAATGTCCCAATTCCCACAAAAATACAAATATTTCATTCACCGTGAGTGACCGATCACATGAAATTTTGGCCGAAATTATGAAATGCGTTTTCGATTAGGAAGGACTACTTAGGTGGGGTTGATTATCGAAGGACATGATCCTATAGTATTTCGGAGTAGCCGGGATGTTGACTTTTAAATGCTCGCCTTTTTCTTCTCCTACAAAAAAAGGTATTTGGTAAAAGCTGACTACTTAATTATTATACTTTTTCACATTGATTTTCGTAGGTCTTATAAATTCAAATATATTTTATAGAAAACATGTAAAAAATAGACCTTCAATTACTCCTTTAGTAGACACTCATATTAGCTTTATATGTTATACCCGGAGGATGGGCGTATTTAGGTTTCGAGAAAGTCTTCCAATTTTTGAATCATTTTGTACTAGCGTTTAGCAATTTCAGTCTACACGTTGCATGCATTCAACGTACGGAAAACCATATATTGCTTTATGTCATTAGGAAGATACCATATAGGGTTCATATCATTTTGCCGTAGATGCAGACTATGTTGTACATTTAACGAGGTGCATTGGTAAACGTGCATGCGCCGCAAAGTGGCCATCACTGTCTCGGGCGATCAAAGGACATTTATCTGGGCCAAGACGTTTCATATGCGGTAGAGCAATGAATTATTGTTAACCTAAAATTTGGAGATCCGAGAATAACGTTGTAATTTGTTTGACTAGGCAAAAGGCAAAAATTCAGTGTCAGTTAGCTAAAGTCTGTATTCCCAAATCTTCTTCGTGTTAACTGCTGTTCCGGTCATAATAAACACATTTAAGTAAACAGACTTTGGTAGGACAATCGCCTAGATATTAGAATGTCATAATTTCAACGAAAATATAAATATTTTATTTGCAGAGCATGACCGATCTCATGTAATGTTGGCCGAAATTATGAAATGCGTTTTCGATTAGGAAGCATTACTTACTTGGGATTGTAGCACTTTGTATTGTACGGCATGATCTTATAATATTTCGGACTTGATGAGATATCGGCTTTTGAATTTACTTCTGTTCGTCCTCCCGCAGAAATCACACTCGGCAAAAGTGACTACGTATTAAAGATGCATTTTTTACATTGACTTTTGTTGCTCTTATAAATTCAAATATATTTTATCGAAAACATGTTCAAAAGTATGTTTTCTTTTATTAGTCTGGCAGAAAATCATGTAGTCTTTATAATTAATGCTCAAATGAAGGATATATTTAGGTTTCGTGAAAGTTTCACAATTCTCGAATAATTTTGGGCCTGATCAGTGGTTTTCCTAGCGTTTAGCGATTTTAGTTTACAAGTTGCATGCTTTCTGCTATATGTCATTAGGGAGATATCATAAACCGTTCAAATAATTTTAAAGTGGATGCGACTGCGTCGGACCAATGAGGTGCATTGGTAAACGCGCATGTGCGATGCTGTATGTATAGGATCATACCGCACCGTAATCAATGTTACAACCACATCAAAATAGTCCTTCCTAATCGAAAATGCATTTTAGAATTTTGGTCAACATTTCACGAGATCGGTCGCACACTGCATAAAATCAGGCAGCTGTGCAGATAATTTCTTCCGAAGAATAAAATGTGTCTGATTATCTAGAGATGACACAGTCGTTAACATGTTAACTAACCAGATTAACATAAGACAGAAAATCAGGTTTCAAGTTGGCAGAGGCTCTTCCAGTGAACCGCACTGGTTTAAATCTGTGTCGTCTACTAAAGAGGTCAAAGATCGCAGATGCATCTACACGAATGCATCTACCGAGCATATTATGGCATTAGCGCCTGTTCTGAATGTTAAGATTTTTTTTGAAAAAACGCATTGAAGCAAGGCACATAAATAGTATCTCAAATTATCAAGCAAACTACACATGCATTTTGGAAACGCCATATCCCATTATGCGTGGACGAATTATTTTAAAGCGGGATGCACAATCCCACACAGTATGACTACGAACACTGTGATACTTTCAGTCACCTCGTTTCGAGCTGTAATCGCAGAGACAACTAAGATTAATTTGGGTGCGCTTGCCGACCTTGGCAGTCAACCTTTTTCGCGCTAATGGAAACTGGTGACAAATGACACAACTGTAGCGTCAGCCATCCACACATTTTAGTAATTATGTACAGCGCAACAAACTGATAGTGTCGTCTGGAAACGTAAACGAGTTTAATTGTTTGGCAGTATGTAGCCAGCTAACAGTATGACAAGTTAACGAGAGGTTTTGCCTGCTGCGTTATTTTTCTGGGAAATGTGGAGTATCATCTGACGCAGGCATAAGGCGTGCCTTAAACTCCTAGAAGGACAATAAAAATGGCAAGTTGAGTTGCCATGGCCTTCTCAGTAGCATTGTTTCTATGAGCAATGACTTTCTTCTCCCAGCGTAGCGGTCCCGATTTTTCAGCGGGATCATCTTACGATGAAGGCTCGTGAAATGTCGAATGATCGTAATTTCTGAATCCCTACACAACAAACTGACAGGGCCAATAGAAGCTAGGAGACGAGTCGCAGGAAGTAGTTTTGAAAAAGGAGACACGAATTTGAATGTGTGGCCGAAATTCTCGCAAGAGGTGACAACCGCGTGAGCCGGGAGCTGCTTGAATCATGGTTTACTGGCCCCCAGTCCATTAACAACTGCAATGATCTTCCCATTTCATACTCGGTGCTGAGACTTCGCCTAGGCGGAGTAATTAGCCACGCGGGGAGCGCACAGGTGGACACTTTTCCGGACGTCCGGGTCGGTATGTCGCATAGTCGGTCACTCATCACACCAACAGCCAACACATGTGATGAAATTGCAGCAATTAACGACGCGAATGTCGGCCATCGAACAGTCATCGCACAAAGTGTGACGATCCCTGATGAGAGTGGGAGCCGTGAATGTTCATAGGTATGCGGTAGCATGGCGACTGCATCCTATACATACTGCAGCCCCTTATACATGAACCACCCGTATCTGCTTTTTGCATCTGATGATGGGTTCGAGCAGGAATCCGAAACGTCCGGCGCATGAAGCCCTTGTCCTAGCGATCGTGTCTCCTTCTGCAAAACTGACAGAGACCAATCATGGCACAGGATGCAATTCGACAGACGGGATTAAAATGTCTATCATTAGCTGTTTGTACGGTGTCCAACTGACTGGACTGGGTCAGATACGCCTGTGCAATGCTTCCGAAGTAGTTGAATTCCCAGCAAACTTTCCTCCTGAACAACATAGTTTGTGTTGCAACTCCAACACAGGACGACTCACACCGAAAACTCGGTTACCCATTGCGCGCCAGGAAAGTGGAACAATGGTTAATTATCGAGGTCAGCAGACGAATCCAGCATGCAGTATGTGACCTAGCTTATGGAAGGTGATGAGAAAAGTTGAGACAATCAATTCTGGGCCATTGAAAATCCTGCACACTTTATGTATTCACTTGGCCTATTCAAAAATGTACTTTTTCATGCCCCGTTGGAGTTTATGATGGTAATTCTAGGCACCAATGCGTAATCTAGCCACCTCTAAACGCCGCTATTGGAATAAGTATGCCTTCCGACCTACCCTCAGTAGGTGGTAATTAATAGCTTGACTACTTTAAAGGTCAACTTCGCAGGGCAACACTGCAACATTATTCATGACCCATGGTGCTTCTTAGACGAGATAAAGTCAGATAAATAATAGCTGGCGCCAAAGCCCCGTGCAAAACAGCATGACTTATTTCTTCTAAATCCTGTCTGCAAAAATGAATTTACTGTTTTTGTTTCCATAATTGTTGTTGAAAACGTAGGTGACTTTTAGGCATCAGGGTTATTGCAGAACTAATGTAAGCTGGTTGATTTATTGTGTGAGAATCAGAGGAATGTTGAAAAAATCTTCAGCCTGAAAAAATGAAGGACGCGCGAACAATGGAGAAACTGTTTACTTGGGACTGTCTTTCCGATTAGTCTATCAACTACGGCACGATGTAAGCCGACACACAAGTACTGCAACAGATCCTTATAATTTTGGCCCAATTTTCTGGCCAGTAATCGACTTTAGGTTAACATCTGAAATTCATTTTACTCCTTTCCGTACCTCTTACTGTAATACAGCACGGCGTTAACAGGTAAGCCGGCGTTAAGGTAAACTGTTTTTCTGTAATGTTTGTAGGTTTATTTATCCAGGTCATAGGCGTCGTTTCCAATACAAAAACCACGAACTGTTAGAGATTTCAAAAATTCCCCAAAGCAGTTGCACTGTGAGAACGGCTGTCAGGATACTGCAAGCGTAATGACACAACACCCATGCAGCTCATTTAGATGCATATTTGAATATTCATCAATGGCTCAAACAGACACCGGTCCGATAAAGTAAACACTCCGGTAATCACCATCCAGAAACACATCATAACTCTGTTTTTGATTAATTAAAACCTTACTAATTCAGGCGTCGACAAATCTTCTTAGTTGAACGGTTAGCAGGCCTTCAGACGGACTCGACAGTGCAACTGTTTTTAGCTTTTCTTAATGATTTCATTGTTGGTAAAAGAATGCGTTGGCCTTTTGTCTGGGCGATGTTTTCCAAATAAAGACTCACAACGTTTTCTTAAACTTCAGAGGATATTTTACTGTTTTTGTAAATTAAACTACGTAGATAAAGACTGATATGTCGAATGCATTTTCTTCGGCCATCTGTGAGAAATTCCCAATTTGGGGGGACATTTTATTGCCAAGAAGTCGTTTCTCTCTATTTCATCAAGCTGTAATTGTCAAAATAAAAATCCAAATATCTGCCGTGCCGCTAGATTTGATGTCGGTAAAGATGTGCAGATGGGCTAGCCGGGTGAGATAGAGCCTGGCGATGCAGCCAGCGTGTAAAGTGCTATTCCATACTGTCGATCGTCTTGTACAGTAGGTGAGCTAAATCATGTAATGTCAACCGAAATTCCAACATCCGTTATGATCATCATGCAGCATAAGTAAATAATACTTCTGTTACCTCAGAATGCCGGCCTTCGAATGAACTTCTTTCCGGCTGCATGAAAAACCGCACTCTGTACAAAACGACTACTTAAAAGTATGCATTTTTCTCATTGATTTCCGATGCCCCCAAAAAGTTCAATTACATCTCATGGAAAACATGCATAAAAGTGTTCCTCCTTCTATTCATTCGGTAGGGAATTACGTCTTCTTCCAATTCTGTACTCGAAGGAAGGGTATAAGTTTGTTTTAAAAATGTTTCTTTTTGTGAGATTTTTGCTTCGGAAAGATTAATAAAGTATAATACTATAATATTTCGGTTACCTCGGGATGCCGGCTTTCGAGTGAACTTCCCTTCAAATGCATGCAAAAACGACACGCAGTGAAAAACGACTACTTAATAAGCATGATTTTTTCATTTATTTTCGATGCCCCTAAAAGTCCAATTATATTTCCTAGAAAACATGCATAAAATATTCATTCTTTTGTTCATTCGGTTGACAATTACGTCTTCTCCCAATCTCACAATCGAAGGAAGGGCATAATTCGGTTTTCAAAAGCTTTCCCAATTCGCGAATAATTTTAAACCCTAGTTGCCGTCAAACTTGGATTCTGTGTTTCGAAACTACAAGCCGTATATTTTCCGCGTAAGGATAACCCCAGATTTCTCTACGGTAATAAAGGGGAACCATATAGAATTCATAAAATTTAGCAGTGGATTTGATCCATATTGTTACTTTCGCGAGCCCTATTGGTAAATGCACAGACATGACGATTTATGAACGGCCATTGCACGGTATATAAACGTCCCAGAATTAAAATTATGTCCCTCCATCGAGTATAAGCTTGGAAGAAGACGCAATCTTTGTATCGAATAAGCAAATAATGATTTTCTTTATGCACGCTTTCCATGAAATATAACTGGACTTTTTGGGGCATCGAAAGCAATGGGAAACATTCATGCTACATAAGTAGCCATTTTTTCCAGAGTGCAGTTTTTGCATGCAGCAGGAAGAAAGTTCATTCGAAAGCCGACATCCTGGGGTAACTGAATTATTATAGACTTATCCTGCAGGATGATTAGTTTTACAACCCTACTTAATTAATCTTTTCGAAACAAAAACGCATCCCGGAATTTTGGTTGACATTTCGTGAGTTAGCCCACCGTACGTGGAATCAATCCATGCAGTCGAAAAGGAAGTTCTTTTGAAAGCCGGCATCCTGCCGTAACTGAAATATTATAGAATTATGTTGCAGACTGATTATTTTCATAACCCTACTTAATTAATCTTTGCGAAACTAAAACGCATTCCTAAAATTTCAGTTGACATTTCATGAGTTAGCTCACTTACTGTGTTTACGAACTTTTCATGTATTCTGCCTACGACCCTAGGTCAACAAGCTTGATAGAGGGCGTCTACGTCTACGGCCAACTACTGTCACCTGTTATGACTGAGCCAATAATTTTATTGACCCTCAACGTTTCAGTTTGAATGACGTTTACTAGTAAAGAAATCAGGCTTTAACTAGTCAATATGTTAGACTGGTAGACCTACCGGACCGTTTATCTGCGGTTGCTATGCTGACAACATTTAACCCGTTGTTGTTTAATGACCTGATTTTTTAACTTAGTTCCCGAGTGTTCCGGAGCGGTTTTTTGGCTTTAGATGCCGATTGCACTTTTGCTGTGACCTCTGGATGAATAAATGATAGAGAGATCTTTGCCGCTGGTCCCGTAGAATCTACTTTCGCGGTTTTCAGTAGAGTATAACTGCCTCATTTTTTCTTTTGCGCTGTTCAGGACAGAGTTTTACGGAACGCCGTTAAGGTAGGCCTCAGAACAGAGTGTCATGTCTTTGCAGAGATAAGAAAATCACCGTCGATAGCAGCGAACAGGTGAGTAGGAAGGGGCAGTTCAGAAGAAGAAGAAGAAGAAGACGAAAAAGAAGGAGGTGCGACCACTGAGACAAGAAGTTTATTTGCTTGATGAATCGGATGCTTACACGGACCTATCATCAGAGCCAGTCGCAGACAAGTGTAGTGGACGTTCAACAAGCACAGTATTTATAGTACGTAGCCGTCGTGGGACCACAGATGTACTACAATTAACAGCTCTCGCGATCACCGGCGGGAGTTATAATCGATGCGATGATGACTTGTCAGTCCGCGTCCATCTCGTTAATTTCCGCAATTTCATCATACATGTTGAATGTCGGCGGGATGATTGCCCACCATCTAGCCCACTGTCACTGGCACTGCTGCTCGCTCGCGCCAGCCCCACGTGACTGACTCCGCAGCCCAGGAAATGTCTCAATACTGAATATGGAGGGGGGGGGGACTGAAAACCATAAATGGGGCAGCTCGCGGTTCACACGGTTGTTATACCCCGTGAGGAATTCGGCCCTTTGGAATTTCGAAATATGGCTGGATCCCGTTTTTTCTCATCACCGTTGCTACGTGCTCGTCCATCCGCGCCCCAACGTAGTCGCTCTGTTCAAAATTCCAGACGTTTCCTGCCGTGGCAGTGCCTCTTTTGGCTCTGATAGTTGTTTCTGAACTACAGTGAATGACCTATCTCAGAAAATGCTAGTCAGAATTCTGGAATGCCTCTTCGGTTAGGAAGGCTTACTTAGGTGGGTTTGTAATATTGGTTATCTTGCGGAATAATCATATAATATTTTGGATTTGGCGGGTTGTCGGGTTGTCGGTTTTTGAATACACTGCTTTTCAATCGCCCGTGGAAACTGTATTCGGTAAAAAGTGACTACTAAAGTAGCATGCATTTTCCCACTAATTTTCGATGGTTTTGCAAACTGGAATGTATTTTTTAAAAAATCTGAAAAAGAATATTTTTCTTTTACTCGTTAGATAAAAAATGACGTTATCTTAATGTTTTATGGTAAGGAAGGAGTATAATTAGGTTTTAAAAAGTACATAATTATCGGGGTGTGCAATGTCCAATCATACAGCATCGTGCCTTGTGGTTTACTACTGCTCCTCATAAAATGTACAACATATTTCGAATCAACTGCAAAATTCTATAGACCACATACGGTATATTTTTAAAATCATAAAAGAATACGTGATTATTCTTACACGGAACGCACGCACCTTGTAGACCGGAAGCACTAGGCGCTAATGCAACGGCGGATCAGGCCCCACATCATTCGGAAATTATAAACTCTTTTAAGGTTAAATTATGCTTCTTCTTTGAGCAAAAAATATAAATAAAACGTGCTTCTCTATCGACAGAATAAAAGAAAGCATATTTTGTACATTTTATCATCGAAATATATGTAAATTTATGGGACCATCGAAAATCAATGTGAAAAATGGTTGCTAATTAAGTAGTCAATTTTTACGGAATGGATCTCTGCAGGAGGACGAAAAGAAATGCATTCAAAAGCAGTCATCTTTGCGAGTTCGAAATATTATAGGATTATGCCGTAAAATAATCTGTATTACGACCCCACGTAAGTAATCCTTCCTAATCGGAAACGCACTTCAGAAATTTTGCTAACATTTCCTGAGATCGGTCACTGACTGTATGTACAACCACAACTCCAAGTGGACTTCCCAGACGTCCTTCACATATGGAAGACCTATCCAAAATTTAGGATCGCTTAGATTTCGTCTCTAGTGTCGTTTGCGAATTCATCGGTCTACAAAGTTGCGCGGATAGCCATTAGTTCTCAGTATCCATCGACGATGTTGTGATTCAGCAACCTTGTACTCCATTTCACTGCAATGTGTCATAACGCGCCGGTATAGCGCGCTTACGCAACTGCGTTTGCGATCGATCGGGTGGTTGCGGTTGACGTTTAGTACTTGCATCGTATTTGTCGCCCTCCAGAACTTGTTGGTCATTAGGCCACTACAATCATTATTCTGGAACATAGGAGGGGACTGGATATGATCGTGTCGCTGCTTAAATAATCCGATTTACGCCTGTTCCTTTATATTAGAACCGGTCAATCGGAAACACAAACCAGCAAAGCACGCTTTGGTTTCAACACTTAAAGTCTTTACGTATCACGGTATAGAAGCCCGAGCATTCATACTTTAAACTTCCACATTAATTTGGGTGAGCCGTATCAAGTTTTTGGTTGGGGGTCTAAGAACCGTAGGAGTTTAGCTCGTTAAGGAAGGACAATACGTCTCCGTCCCTAGATATCCAATCCCGCATAAGACAGCGGAGACCAAAATGTCGCGTGTGGTCCATTTCAAGTATGCTAATTTACTGAAGTATCACCCTGTGAATACAGCATCGATAAAACTAATTAAATGAGACAAACACGGTCAAGGGAATAGCAAATGCTAAGTCGTTTCCCTAGTTAATATCGGTTAGCAATCCAAAATGACGAAAATAAGCAACGAGTGCTGTGTTTACCCATAGAGACTATCCTATTATGTAACTGTAACCTATATCGACTATTTGAGCCTTGTTATCCAATCACCAAAATGAGAGAGAAAGTAGTAAATTCAAAAATGCAGGTAGACGCATCGGTTGGATTATTTTATGGTCATTTTACTATGTTATTGTTTTTGCCCTGAGTGATACGGCAGTTGGCAATTTCTTACTGCGGCAACAACGGATGATGTTAAATTTAGCCAGCTCTCAGGCCTCTTTAAAATACGCAACGAAGTGTACTGCCCACACATCGAGGCCCCCGATTAATGTCCAAAATTTGTGACATTGGAATCTAGAGTCAGTTTACCGCCTTTTATTATTTAAGTTTTTGCGGGCCCCCCTGGCGCCCTTTTCTCCAAATGGATCATTGTGATTGGGCAATCATGCTCAAGAAACCTTTGCTCTTTGCAGTCTTTTTCACAAATAACCACATAAGCTCTCATGGTAAACCCGGCAACGCGCGCATACTTTTTATATTTTTTATTAGTTAGTTGTCTCTGAATAAATGTTTAATTTTGGATGAATATAAACCGATGGGAGCTTTCGCGGTCCGGCATCCTTATCTCTTAATTTTGAAAAAAACAAAATTTCAGTTAGTAGACTAGAATTTCGAGGTGAGCCATCAGTCACTCATTAAAATAGTGGAGGAATCAACACTATCAGCAGCTTACATCCGGAATTAAACAATCGCTTCTTCTTTCTCGCTATGCCGCTGTACACAGCCGTATCGATCGCATTACGATTCATCAGACGCAGATCAGGCTAGCGTCCTTCAGTCAGATTGCATGTCTCTTTGGCGTGCAGTGGCTTGGTCGGGGCCTTTGTTTGTGAACTACACGACCAGTCTTTGACGCGCTTAGTTCCGATGGCGTTCTGCCTGACCATTGACTAACTGATGGTATACTTTTGCTCAAAAATCTGCCTCGCCACGAGCAGTAATGGTCTTCCCCATTAAAAGGTCATTTTATGTTAGCGCAACCTGGCCAACTGTCTTCGCTCATCTTGCCCACGCAGGTTTAAGGGCAGTGAACGTACCGCAAATGTGAGACAATCACGAAGACCACGTTTGTGACATAAATTCCCGGTCTTTTATTGTAAGCACGCATTAGAGTACTACAGGCTCTTTGTGGGGATGCCGCGCGGGCAGCACACACTCGCTCGTGCTCCCGGAAAGCAGGCATGTACGGCGCTTGTTGTCGTCACAGAGGGAGAGAAAGAGAGCAGTTAACAGCAAGTCCCCACAACTAGATGTTTACGATGGCGCCGTAGGTGGACAGTAGATAACAGGGTCAAATCAGACTTATGCGCACAGGAAGTATCTCCTATATCGCTGAACGCACCTTCTGCGGCTCAGGCATCCGTGTCACAAGCTGAAGGCTGACCACACAGAAAATCATGAGCATTTAGAATCCGAATCGGCATTATTCATCGCATTTCGTGCGTTAACTTACCTCGCAACTACAATAGATATGCTGACTCATGAAATGTTAATCGAAATTCCGAAATGCATTCTCTACTCAAAAAGACTATTTAATTAGGGTTGCAACATTTATCATCGGGCAGCATAATCCCATGCTACCTCAGTTGTTTTAGGATGCCGGATTTCGAATGAGCTTCTTTCCGGCAGCCGGCGAACAAGAAACTCTGCAAAAATGACAATTTGATTTCCATGAAGCTTTCCCATGAATTTCCGATGCCCTTATAAATTGTAATATATCTCGTAGTAAACGTGAATAGATATATCGATTTTTTGCTCATTTGGCAGAAAATTACGTCTTCTTCAGATTTATTGCCTGACGAAATGTTGTAATGTGGTTTTTTAAAAAAACTTTCCCCATTACCGAATAATTTTGAAACTAACATGCCGTTGCACTTGTGTTCAGGGTTTCAAAACTACAAGCTTCATATTTTCAGCGTGCAGAAAGCCACATACTTCTCTACGATATTAATAGGAGACCATATAGGCGTTCATCAAATTTGTCATTTGATGTGAACACATTTTAATCTTCACTAGCAACGTTAATAAATGCAGATGTTCGAGATTTTATGAAGGGGCATTTCGCGGTCTAAAAACCTCATAATTAGTAAATTAAAAAACTGAATTATGATCTTCCTTCTAGCATAGGATTTGAAGAATACGCAACTTTCAATGAAAGTATTAAAGGAACAAAAATTGCTATGCATGTTTTCGATAAAATATATTCGAATTAATAAGGGCTCTGAAAATCAACGAGAAATTTTCATGCTACCTAAGTAATCATTTTATCGAGCTGCAAATGAATCATTATGGAATCCTGCTAACGATGATAAATGTCACAACCCTACTTAAGTAATCTTTTTCTAGTCGAAAACGTGTTCCCTAATTTCAGTTAAAATTTCTTGAATTACCACATCCACTGTAGGTCGATCAAATCTTGCCAGAAGCACTTCAGCAGGCAAAATAGCTGAACGATTACGCCTTCATAACTTCCCCAGAGCTAAAAATAACTTGAGTCATTTTATTAAACAAATCATGGGCCGGCTAAACAAACAACGGTCAAAGGATCAGCTAACTGAAGTCTACAGAGCCGTTAACTAGATTGTGGGTGTTAAAACTGACATCTTAAGCAAAGAAACATTTTGCCTCTGTTTGGTGAGACCTAAGGAAGCGCGTCCACCCAATGAAACCGCGGAGGTGACAACAAAACCATTTTCAATGATGGGGACTACAAGTGAGTTGGAGAAACCGAGTAAAGTTTGCAGAACCGCCTGCACGAGCTCTTAATGGCACCTCAAACGCTAGAGCAAAATTCTCTGCCCGCAGCACACATTGGTAAAACTTTACAGGCCCCTGACTTTCAAGGATTGACCATCTTACGCAGTACAAATAGTATATAAGGCGTGAGATTCAGATGCCATCTCCGACAACGGGCCTCTTGACTTTCCAACAGCTTGTAAAGTCCTGCCTAATTATGTATAAAAAAAACCCCGGACAATATGACCACACAGAACATCTGAAAACCCTGCAGAAACGGCCCGGTGGCGATGGCGAAAGGTAGCCGCCAGACCGAACAACCCCGCAGAGACTTACCTACCCACCAGGGTGATGATGACTCATAAAGCCCGCAGCAAGTTAGTCCATCAAAATGTCGAGGCAGCGAAAGAAGGAAAAATCGATCAGCTCGTGACTGACTAGCTCGGCATGCCATTGGCAAATCTGCTACGTATTCGTAATTCAAAAAATTATGATTGGTCGAGTTTCCTAAAGAGACAGCCCTATACTTACGATGCTTCTGGTTACGTTGAGTAGCTTACATATATATAAGGTTTCATTAAATATGAATGAAATTTTAGACAAAATGGTGATAAATCAACCAATGAATTTGAAGCGCACTTGTAGCTTTTCCCTCAAAGTGTAAGTTTACCGATTGTTCATCATTAAGCAGGCGCCTACGGCATTTAGAGCCCCAGAGTTTCAAGCTACTTTTGGGGCATTTATTGTCCGCCCGGCAATCAGGGTTCATCTGTGAACATTAATTACACGTTAAGGAAAGCATGTATTTGTTTCCAAAGTTGGATGGCCAAGTGGCGTGCAGGATCGGCAAGGGATGAAGAATAGCTTCCCGTATCTTGGGACCGACAAAATCATGAATGCTACGACTAGTGCAAGTCTCAGAGTAGTCCTGTTGGCCATTTGTTGTTTTCAACGTCAATCTGTCAATAAGAACGGTCTATAGTAAAGAAACGAGTATGGTGATCGTGCAAAATGTCCCCAGTTAACATGAAACTGGCTACCAAATATGACTGGAAAGGTTCGGTGGAATGTGGTAAACCCTACAAAGTACCTGTCCTCCGGAGTCGCAGACGCTGGTTTAGAATGCACAAAAACGCTCATCGCCTTCCTTCTTAGCAGAAACTCGCCAAACGCATCATTTTAGAAAGTTGTTCGGAACGAATGGTTGCTCGTACAAATTCGTCAACTGGTACGTGCGCAAGCGGGAAGAGAGATTAAACCCGACCGGTCCAAAATTTTGGCGAGCGCTATAGTACGTGAAGAACATCTGGGAAGCCTTTAGCTGCCCGCTCACACCAACTGGAGTTGGAGTTTCACATAGACCAGAAGTAATAATAAAATGCCACATCAAGAGGGCGAAAGACGTACTGCCACGGTAGGAACCACCTAGAGTCTCAAGGGCGAGATCCCCGAGGTACAACGAAAGAAGGGAGTCCCGTTATGCAATTGGTGAGCGCGCCCCCCTACCATATCAAGGGTCATTGATTGATCCTGGTGAATTTAGGGACAAATCAATTGCGCAGAAGAAACTAGGAGATTACTTTGGCCGCGAATGACAATGCGTGCAGCAGCAGTAGCAACGAGTGACGTTAGCGTCCTGATCGCGCCCCATCCCAAGGAACTCGTCCGCACATTTTAAATGTGATGAGACTGAAATTCTCGCAAGAGGAGACAACCACATAGACCGCCTGCTGCTTATTTCATCGTCCTCTTTTTCCCAGCCGATCAATAAGGGTGGTGAGACTCTGATTGGGTAGAAAAACTGCCCCTGCGGAGGTGGCGCGGGTAATTGACAATTCCAGTCTCAACTAGCCAAATAGCGGAATATTTACCACGCCAAGAATCCACTATGGCAATTAGTGACTAACAATTTACGATTAAGAAGCAGTCGAAGTGGGCAAGAACAGCAGGATTTATTGGTACCAAAAAATTTCGCGACTTGTTCGGGCACGAACAACTCGGACATTGCGTTACCTGGAGGCAGCCTATATACGACGAGTGAAACCAGATCTTTGTAAACAATTGGAACACGTGGTTAACCTAACATTGCCATGGTAGCCTCTAGCTCCATGATTCCCCCTCTCTCCTCTCATTTTTTGCTCCTTAACGTTTCCTCTTTTTTCACTTTCTTCCCCTACGGCGTTTGTGTTACTAACTTTATCGATTAGCCAGCTTTACCCAAAACCCTGACCTTGCTGTTTCTGCATTGATTTTCTGCACGAATTCAAATCTGTTGTATTGTTCTCACTCGTTATCTCTCTTATGAAGCGACAGGAAGCAGCTGAAGAGCAGTCGCGAAATTTTTTGGTACCAATAAATCCTGCCGTTCTTGCCTACTTCAGCTTCGTACCGGGGACAAAACGCTTCAAATTTTTAAGAAGCAGTCGTCACATCCGATACGAGCATCAGCAATGGATGTGGACGCAGCCGACTACGCGAAACACTTGATGGCATGGTAACTGCGCTGCATAAATACTGCACCCCATATGCCTCTATCACCCTTATCTGCGACGGTCTCTGGCGAAGGGTTCAGGTAAGGTATTACTTCCCCATTACACCCTTCGGATTCTACAAAACTGCTATTTATTAGCAAATGGGATTCGGGTAAAATTCAGTAAAATAAATGTTGTTAAACCGTTTCGATCATGGGAAATATCAAAGCCCCTTTTACGCCCTTAGAAAACGTAGAAAGGATGCATAAATATTTACTCTTTTACACATTTGGTAGAAAATTACGAGTTCTTTAAATTTTATATCTGTGGGGAGAATGTAATTCCGGCTTTAAGAGGTTTGTCATATTGACATGTTTTAAGGCCGTGCAGTGCCCGCTCATTAAACCTCGTATATTCGCATTTAGTAATGTTGTTTGTTAGATTTACATTGCGACTCAAATCCGCTGCCGAATTTTATTAACTCTATTTAGTCCCCATTTGTGGTATAATGAAATGCATAGTTTTCTTTACGTGGAAAGTATCCAGTTTGTAGTTTGAAAACCCCGAATGCAAGTGAAACGGCAGATCGGGTTCAAAAGGATTCTGGAATTCGAAACGATTTTTGGAAATCGACCTATACCCCTCGCCCAACCATATAATTTAAAGGGGACGAAATTTTTCGCCAAAAGAATAAAAGAGTGAATATTTCTATGTATGTTTTCCATGAGATACATTTGAATTTATGAGGGTAATGAAGATCAATAAGAAAAGTTTTTAGTAATAAGCGATCAATTTTGCAGATTGTAGTTCTAAGGCCAACAACCTGAAGTAACTGAAACATCGTGGGAATGACGGTGATTACTGTTACAACCCTACTTAAATAATCTTTTAGAGTCGAAAAGGCATTTAAGAATTTTGGTTAATATTTCATGAGTTAGCACATATATATTGCGCTGTAATTCACATGGTTCTTGCGGTGGCGATATTTCCCTAAAAGCGGATGAGACTTCTGATGAGGTTAGCTCACTTTCGAAAATAATTGGATGAAATTCCTTTTTTTCTGGACTATATGCTGTCAAGATCTTACTTCGTAGCCGTAGCTGTTAGGGGTTAGAACTTAAGATTGGAGGTTGGGGTTAGAAATTAGGGGTTGAATGCTAGCGGTTGGGGTTGGGAGATAGGTTGGAGCCTGCCTACTGCAGGTACGTCTAGGAGGTAAGATCCGAAATTTATGCTGATCAGAACGCCTGGGAGAACAGCTCGCGGAACATTACTGGGCAATAAAACGTCGGAAGGGGATGCCTAAGATGTATCCTCCTGTGTCAGAAATAAATCTAAGTCCGCTGTCTAGCCAACCATTGAAGGAGAATATGCTGTCTGCAGAAGCTGGAAAAAGAACTCGCTTCCCTACGGAATACTCTGAGTGGTACTGGTTTCCCAGTAAGTTGAACAGCCGACATGTTTAGGATGGTCGCTAAAAAAGAACGCACAGGCAGCTGAAATGAAGGGGTCTTACCAAGCCTAAACTCTAATTTTTTGGTGACCGCTCTCACCGACCAAGTGAATAATATAGTAAGTGACCGATCTCATGAAATGTTGGCAAAAATTTTGAAATACGTTTCCGATTAGGATGGATTATTTATGTGGGGTCGTAATACTGATTATCTTGCGGCATAATCCTTTAATATTTCGGACTCGGCAAGCTCACTGCTTTTGAATGCATTTTTTTCGTCCTCCTGCAGAGACCCATTCGGCAAAAATTGACTACTTAAGTAGCAACCATTTTTCACACTGATTTTCGATGGTCTTATAAAGTCAAATATATTTCGTAGACAACATGTACACTATACGTTTTCTTTTACTAGTTTGATAACGAATCACGTTGTCTTTAATTCTATCCTCTAAAAGGAGTATAATTAGGTTTTAAAAAGTGCTTCCAGTCTACAAGGTGCATGCGTTACGCGTAAGGAAAACTATATATTCTTTTATGATTTTAAAAGATACCATGTGTGGTCTATAGAATTTTGCAGTGAATTCGGATTACGTTGTACATTTTATGAGGAGCATTGGTAAACGGACAGGTACGTTGCTGTATGAATGGACATGGCACAGTCTTAAAAAACCTCATAATTATAAACTTTTTACAACCTATTTATACTCCTTCTTCGACATAAAATATTAAGACAACGTGATTCTATATCTAACGGAAAAAAAGTACTCTTGTTCATATTTTTTTAGAAAATATATCTGAATTTATCGGACCATCAAAGCCAATGTGAAAAATACATGCTACTTAAGTAGTCATTTTTGACCTAGTACGTTTTCTACAGATGATTGAAGAGCAGTGCATTCCAAAGCCAAATCCGCCAAATCCGAAATTTTATAAGATTATACCGCAAAATAATCAGTATTACGACTCCACCTCAGTAATCCATCCTAATCGTAAACGCATTGCAGAATTTCTGTCAGCATTTCCTGAGATCGGTCACGCACTGTAGCTTTCTCAAGCTTACCCTCTCCTTGTCCCCAAATTAAAAGTGGAACGCCTTCCCACACCGCTTAAACGTGCATCAACGCCTTCACTTGTTCCCCCTACGGCAGGTTGTATTGTGCGAATGATTAGGCGCCCATCAAACTGGCTGCGAGAGCGCCATTCTGCTGCTTTCAAATAAGAGAGGATGAAGTTCATTTCCAGCGCAATCATGCCTCACCTGACTGAGAGCAGTCAACAGGTAGCCATCAACCAGGCCCCTCCAGTGAGTGAGATTGCGCATTCCTCTGCCCGCGAATGCTTGCTACTGCAAAGGGGGGGGGGTGTCCATGCGGTTAGTCGACCCAACCCTACGTTCGCCTACGGCGTTCATTTGGGCCACGCAGTTACCCCGGGCCAAACCAAATGCCACGCATTCCTACCCCCATCTTGCCACCACGCGCCGAAACAAAAACGCCTTCCTCCGACACCCCCCTGACCTTAGAAGTAGATTAGGCTTCCCCCCTCCCCCACCCCGCCGCCGTGTCTAGACACCCTTCAACCTTCTCCGCCCCATCACACCTGTCATTGGTTGTTTTTCACACTTTGTAGCTCCCGCCCACTACCCCGAGGCATTTTATTGTACTGACCTAAAGATTAGCAGTCGAAAGTGTACATTTGCGTACTTTAGTTTCTTAAGGGCCAGGGTGTTTAAAAAGCGCGAAAATTATTTAGAAATTATGTTACGCGCTCGTGCGCCAAGCAAGATGTTGTTCCTGTGTTTCATAAAATCTGCGTTACACCTATGGCTTTGTAACCTGCTCAGGAAATAAAAATGTAACCAGGTTTATCCAAATGAAAGAAACTGCACATGGCATGCTTACTGGCTACGAGCAAACCCAGTTGGCAACACTTGAACACAGACGCCTGAGCAAGGAGGTAGATCCTGAAGCCGGCCACAAATAGGAAGAACGTGATGAAGAAGAGGATCACGCAGGAGATAATAAGGCAAATCAATCCGACCCTCCAGGTCATGTGTGGAATGTTTAGGAAAGAGTAGTGGCCACAGGAGTTTAACAGATCAACTGCAGACGTAATTGGTCCCGTCGCGTCTTCCGTGTTACTGTCCTCTTTGGGATTAGTTGCGTAAACGGGGTAGACACATCTACGAAATATTCCCAAATGACTTGTAATTTTATAAGGCGCCGCCGGTTTAACTCCAGGAGCCTCGGCTCGAGGGCTGATCTCAAGGGAGCCCTTCAACCAGTAGGGCAGGAGGCAGCCAGCAGTGCATAGGAGGGCCGATAGCCACGTCAGCATAGACCATAAAATCCAGAGACAGCGCATGTTTTTTTTACATGTAACCGGTATCTACGAAGCTGGCGGTCGCCTCCACACAACACTGGGACTGTTTTAACGCGAAGCAGATAATTAAATCTGGCGCGTAAATTGATCAGTCTCAGGGCGGCCAATCTAAGTGCGCGATTGGCCGCCCACGCAGCCAATCAGGCTGTAAATTACGCTCACGAATGCGCGCAGGTTGCAGCCTGAGTGAAAGACGGAACGCTACATCGGAGCGCGTGGCCAGAGCCTGATGACTGAAACTGTTACCTTTTCACGATCAAATCACTGATGTAGAGATGAGGTGACGATTAAGCGCTGGCGAAATTGATATTCAGTGGAAGAGCTTACTCTTTTTTCCGTTTGCTAGAAACATATCTTAGTATTAGTCGGCCCGGGATGATACAAATGCAGTTACTACTGAAATGGCGGCCGCATGCTTTAACATGCCCTTTGCCAAATTTCACGGCCATTTTAACCTCTTGAACCATACTGAGGACTCAAAAGACAATTTGGCGAGCATACGTTAGCGTTCGATAAATTCTCTTCAAGCTTGTACATTATTATTGCTGTAGTAGGGGGCGCTCACCGATCGTTCATACGGAACTCACTCGTTCCGTTGTGCCTTAAGGGCTCTCTCTCGAGCCCAACCAGCAGCCGCACAGCGGCGCATGATATATAGGCAGAATGATATTACCGACAAAGACAAGGGAGACTGGAATGGCCATTTTTGGCTTATTAGCCGTCGTCAGCCAGCCATACCCAAGCCCGAAGTGTGGAACACCCGAGCCTCGAACTCGCGACCTATATATCATGCGCAGCTGTGCGGCTGCTGGTTGGGATCGAGAGAGAGCCCTTTATGCAAAACGGAACGAGTGAGTTCCGTATGAACGATCGGTGAGCGCCCCCCTAACATTGTATATTCCCGATCGAAAACCGACAAGGCAACGGGCTCGTGGCCCGGTGGGTAGAGGCGTGAACTTCTAAACCAACAGGTCGCGAGTTCGAGGCTCGGGTGTTCCAAACTTCGGGCTTGGGTATGGCTGGCTGACGACGGCTAATAAGCCAGAAATGGTCATTCCAGTCTCCCTTGTCTTTGTCGGTAATATCATTCTGCCTAATAATATTGCTATTGAGATGATTAATAATAAAATACGAGCAAGCAAAAGTTATTCTCTAGCTGGGGCAGTTTGAAGTGAAAACAGAATTTCCGTCAATGTAAGGGGGAATGGGATGATGGGCATTGGGGCGGGTATCTATACGCAGGCGCCTGGCATTGTAGCTTTGACCCATAGTAAATCTGGGGCCTGTACGAAGTTCTTTTGTGCGCATAGAACTGGTTTGTATAGGCTGATTGCAGCCGCCTCTGCAGTTGCCAACAAACACCGTCCAAGTGGTTTTGGATAGCTTGCCGGGACCTTGTAAATCACTCGGAATGCCTGTTCCGCATCTACACAGTGATCTGTGTCTATCATGTGCGCGAGAATAGAGCTGTTAACGTTCTTTATTTGATCCTTTGCTAGCCATGCTGGAAGATGTTCTCTTATTCTTTTGGACAAACGCCGTCTCTCGCAACCAATGTGTTCTGTCCCACAGGAGCAGGTGAAGGCGTAAATACATATAGAAGTGGTCTGACCTGGCAGTTTGTATTTGTCCTCTCCGTACAGGCGTCAGTCGCTGGAAAGGTGAGTGATACAACTTGAGTTGGGCGTCTTCTTAAAAGTTCATTTGGCGCGTCCCCTTGAAACGGGATCCTGATGAAAAGCTTCTTCTTTTCTGTCTTCAGCGTCGGAGGCTTTGGTGGTCTCTCGGTCATGTACTAAGCAATGAATGGATCGGGAACGGATCGTTCTGGCGAAAGAGAATTTCGACAATCTTAATTCCTTTCTCCATGCAATCGGTCGAGCAGATGCTCCTTTCTCTTTTTTTTCAAACAACGGACTACATCGCGCTTCATGCTTAACGGTACGAAACTCCCAAAACTTGTGTATTGCCCGGACCACGTCTTCTTAAGATAGACTCTACATGGAATACTGCCTTCAGACCTTCTAATCAAGAGCATATCCAGATGGGGGAGGATCCGGACTGTTTTGCTTTCAGAGTAAATTCGATTGCCGGGTGCACCTGCTGTTGAAAACTCAAAATCTGATTGATAGCATCTCGACACTGAAAACATCAGGCAAAATATTTTAGAAGATAATGCAAATTACAATCAGGCATGGGTATTTACATCTGCTATTAGCCACTGCAGGCGCTCAGGCCATAAATACCCTCAAGTTGACATTTCGTTGGGTATAAGCAGCTGATGTTGACCTGGACCGCCGATAGAAGTCAAAAAGGGAGAGATGTCTGGCACAGGTGTGCCGTCCCTCATCGGTTTGTGACGTTTTCAGTGGCACCAAGAACGATCTCCTGTCAAGTGAAAAACTTAGTAGCATGATTACGCGTGTTCTCTTGCATGCTTTTTAGTCTTCTATCGGTGCAGAAATAAGAGACCGACCACGTAGACACCCTTTCAAGGTATTTAACATGCCGTTAACGATAAGGTTTAAAAGGAAGAGGTGTAGTCAATATTGGGTTCCAGATTCACTACTCTGGAAGAACCTGGAAGCCGTGCTCAAACCAGTGGGGTTTTGCACCTCAAACGGCCCTGCAGTAGGTGCGCTGGACAAACATCGGGAGCTGGATCGACGTCTGACAAGCGTTACTGGAGATGCACAATTATAACAGATGACAACATTTGGGGTGCGTTTCCACACCCAGTTGCCGCCGCATGCCTCGACAAATGGTATTTGAGCCATCTTCCCTTTTGGTGTAAAATCCTAATCAAAGTACGTTGTAGTCACGGAGCGGGGTAGTGACAGTTCGACCATCGGTTTCGATGATGTCCACCGTGTGCCCCACAGTTGCAGCAGCAATGGGAGCAGGGACGGTGACTTACGCAGAGGTTTATAGTGCCGGTAGACTTGCGTAGCATCTACCTACACTCTCTCCTCCTCCCTCGACCGAGCCCGGTGTCAAGACAGAGTCAAGAAGACCGGAGACGAGAGAGGCCGCAGGTGGATGGCTCGGACGGATCCTCGCCTTGGCGTTCCACCACACCCCCTGGTCCACACAACAAATATCCAGGATTTCAACCAACACAAGAGAGATTTGGAGGCTGGCACGGCCGAAGCCGCACCTGGGCGTGCCGCCAACGCCTGGCTCGGATCTCACACTGTGATGGGAGTGCCATAAAGGCCACATTAAAAAGGAGCCATTGCAGCCTGACTCTCAGATCGCCTCCGGTCAAGGAGGAGGACCAAGTTACCCCGTCAGTTGGCAATCTTACAAGCCACGGCTTTTAGCGCATCGTGATAGCTTCAAGCGCGTCAAATTGTTTATAGTGAGGAGAAAGTGCGCTGAGTCGTCGACCTCACTCTCCCTTCCCCCAACCGCTGTCCGAGCCGGTCGGCAGACTGGAGTGGGGAATGGGCGCGGTGGCTGTCATGGTCGACTGACCATGACTGGCCCCCCTTACACACAACACCAGGATTTCACACAACGGGTTTGAACGGCGTGTCACTCACTTGCGTTAGAGTGCCGTGGAAGGTGCTGTTTCAGCCCGTTCCCAGCTCACCAGTCTGCCACTCCACACAACACACACACACACACACAACGCGACGAACAGCGTGAACCGAGAGCGGGCGTCAATCAGCAACCTTCCTATCCACGACGCTTGACGTGTCGGGATAGTCTCGGACTCAAGTCACCCGTGCAGCCGAAGCCGCATGGGGACCGAGTCGAGATGTGGCAGTTGGGTGCATGAGGTGTGTGAGTTTTGATTTCTGGTGGGGTGATGGTGGTGGTGGAGGAGGTAGGGAGTGAGTGAATGTGTGGTTTGGCCGGCGGTTGTCTACCGCAGGTCGTCGTGGATGCGCATGTGGCCGAATAGGCCCATGCGAGTAGGCCCATGCGGGGTAGTACGTCAACAGTAAATAGGCTAGCACATGAAATGTTAACCGGTAATAATAAGGGTTTTCGCAGGTGGAGCCGGGAACGCACAGGCGACGAGGTCAGGTATACGTATGTCAAAAGAAAAGCTATAGGGAATGCGCGGTTGGGCTTTGAAAGGTTGGGAAATAGTTACGCTTATCCCTAACCCTAACCATAAACCCTACCCCAATCGAAACAGTATTGTTCCCATTAAAGCGAAGAGACGAGTCCCAGGAAGCAGGCTTGAAGAAAGAGACACGATCGCCGGGACAAGTGCTTTATCAGTCTGACGTTTCGGATTCCTGCTCGAATTCATCATCAGAAACAAAAGAAGATAAGGGTAGTTCATGCATATGCGGCTGCAGTATTTATAGAATGCAGTCGCCATGCTACCGCATACCTAGGAATATTCACGGCTCACCCTCCCCTTCATCAGTGATCGTTGCACGTGGCGTAATGACCGAAATTGGCGTCGTTAATTGCTGCAATTTCATCACGTGAGTTGGATGTTAATGTGATGATTGCTCGACCATTTGACGCGCTGACCCGGGTGTTGGGACGAGTTTTCACCTGTGCGCTCCCCACGTGGCAAATTGCGCCGTCTATGCGAAGTGTCAGCACCGAGTGTGGAATGGGAAGATCATTGCACTTGTTAATAGACTGCGGAACAGTAAACCATGGCTCAAGCAGCTCACGGCTCACGCGGTTGTCACCTCTTGCGAGACTTTCGGCCTCGTCAATTTCGAATGTGTGGCCGGAACCCGTCGAATGAGGCGCAACTTGAGAGCTGGCATCATTTTTCCGCACTGCCGCAGCGTGTTCGGCCATTCGCATTTGGAGTTGTCTTCCTGTTTCTCCGACGTAGTTGCTTTGTCCGCAACTGCACCAGATCCAATAAACGACTCCAGACGTTTCTAGCCGTGGCAGTGGGTCTTTCGGTTTCATGATCAGACGCCTGATGGTTGCCTCCGGTCTGTGTGCCACTCCAACCCCAAGTGGTGCGAGAAGGCGGCCGACCGCTTCCGAAACGTTCTTGACATACGGAAGTGCCCGCCAAGATTTGGTGTCCGTGCGGTTAAGCCTTTCGTCCCTTTTGCGTATGCACCGGTTGACGAAGTTTCGCAGGTAGCCATTGGCTTTGAAGACCCGTCATGGGTATTATTGTTCGGCAATTTTGTATTCCGGCTCACTGCAGTGCACTTCGACACGCCGAGAGAGCGTCCTTACACAACTGCGTTTGTGGCTGATTGGGTGGTTACTGTTGAAGTTCAGTACTTGCATCGTATTTGTCAGGCCAATAAAGCTCTTGTCCCGGCGATCGTGTCTCCTTCTTCAAGACTTCTTCCTGGGACTCGTCTCTTCGCTTCTATTGATTCATTGAATGTCAACTCTTGGAAAAGGTCGGTTACGCTGTCCTCTTCTCAAGTGTAATATGGGCACTGAAAGTAAAGTAAGCCGAATAGGGAAGTTGAAGAAGTAAATGGAGAAATTAGCTGAGGCTGTAACGGAAAAGGCAAGCTAATGTAGAACAAATCTGTCGCGAGATTGAAGGAAGCCTAGTATCCCTGCAAAAGGCCCAAGGAGCGATACCAAAAATCTGACGGTAAACCTGACTGTAATCTCAAAAGCAAACCTAATCCCTAGCGAAATAATAAACCCAACTCTTACCTTAAGCTTAACACTAAGACTAACCCTAACCCTAATGCTATCCTTATCCGCGACACAAACCCTAACCCTAACATTAACCATAGCCAAGCCCGAACTCTAACTTTAACCGTAACCCAGACTCTAACCCTAATACGATCTTTAAACCAAACCTTAACACAAAATGTAAAGCTAAACTGCAATCAAACCCTAACTCTAACTGGAACTCTTAACCTTGACGCAACCCCTAACCTTTAACTCAATTCCAACCTGTCACTCACCGAAAACCTCAAACGAAACTTGCCTCTCAACCAAAACATCAGGTTGCCCTTTTCCCTTTTAGCTTTGGCAACCTTCCCACTAGCGATTTCAGCATTCTCCATCGATTTAATTTACTCGTAATGCCCACATTACGTTTACACTTGGGACCAGGACAACGTAACCGACCCCTAGCCAACTTTTTTTTATTTATCAGTACTTCAGTTTGCCACAGAACGGTTAATGACACAGACATAGAATAGGCAAGTCACGTCGGCTGGAAACACACTCTCTCTCTTAAGGGGATTCAATGTCCCTCTTGCGGAATGTTCTCCGTGATCAAATAACTAAATGTGTTTTTCCTTGATTCCTCCCTACACAGGCGGGTTCATCTTAGCGTTTGGTTGAAAACAGAAAAATAGGCCATCTCGATGTTTGCAGCCAGAAGTCTGACGTTAAAGCATCTTTGGGATATTTATTTTTTCCCGCATTTTAAGGCAAAAACCCTCCGTTTGAAAACTCTGCCGATTCCTCAAAAGTACGTTTTTTAACGTCTTCCCAAAGAAAGTGCCGTAGGAACATCGGAACTTTGGCAGAATGACCACGATTAATGGGTTGTTTTAGTGCGTTCATTTTGGACTAACCACGAATCCAATGAAGCGGTTGATGAGTCATCCTTTAAGTGGACAGTTACTTATCTGGGCAGAGGGGTAATGTAG
>CACRXP010000302.1:176698-234923 GCA_902702965.1 Spirometra erinaceieuropaei
TCACTCGTTCCGTTGTGCCTTAAGAGCTCTCTCTCGAGCCCAACCAGCAGCCGCACAGCGGCGCATGATACATAGGCAGAATAACATTACCGACAAAGACAAGGGAGACTGGAATGGCCATTTCTGGCTTATTAGCCGTCTTCAGCCAGCCATACGACGGCTAATAATCCAGAAATGGCCATTCCAGTCTCCCTTGTCTTTGTCCTTAATGTTATTCTGCCTATGTATCATGCGCCGCTGTGCGGCTGCTGGTTGTGCTCGATAGAGAGCTCTTAAGGCACAACGGTACGAGTGAGTTCCGTATGTACGATCGGTGAGTGCCCCCTACCACTTTATATATATATTTATATATGAAAGGGAGAAGGCACTTCGGAAAATCGAGTTGTACTCGTAAATTTTCAAGTCAGTCAGGCCGACCTGTCGTCAGACGAAATGAACAGGGGACAAAGTGAGATCAACAGACTAGGTCGGCTGGTGCGTCAGGACAGACGATAGACAGACAGCTGATGCGTGAGAGGGGTCGGCACGGAGTTATGGTAAGCCCTGGAGCGGGGGGGGAGGGAATAGAGAACCGTTAGGACTCCCTGTGTTGGATGCGGAGAAAGCGTGGGGGATTGCGGATCAGTCGGAATGAGGGCGGCTGGTCACTGATGCGGGATGAGGTCAGGGGTCAATGCGCCGGCGTTGTAGGTGTTAGGGGTCTCGGTTGTTGTTCCCCATGTCGCAAGGTGGGTGGAGGCGCGGAATGGAGAAACAGCATAGGTTCATGTTGCCAAGTGGGGGTTAGCAGTTGTTAGGGTGTGGAGAAAAGACTGTAAGCGTGTCCGTAAGCCCTCGTAGTGAGCGTCTAGATCGACGTAGTGGTTGATGCTGGTCATGCCAGAATGCCAAGCTTGGAGGAATTCTAACGCCTGTCTGGTGTTAGCCCTTGCGATCACTTCAGTACTGTCCAAATTGAAGCGGTGGTCACACTCAACGGCGTGCGCAAACACGAGAGACACAGGGTCACGTCGGCTGAGGACTAACTTTTACTCGTTAATGCGAGTCCCAAGACATCGGCCTGTACGGCCAATATAAACACCAGGGCAGTTCGCGCATGGGATGCGGTAGATGACGTTAGTTAGTTGTTCTTTGAGCACCAGGTCCTTTACTCGGCGTAGGGAAGATGCGGGTCTGTGGGCGATGGAAATGCCATAGCGTTTTAAATTTCAGGAGATTGTTTCAGAAATTCCTTGAATGCTCGGCAAATGAATAGAATTTACGCGACACTCTATCTCAATTAGACTCAAGTCTTGACGGTTGTCTCTGGCGTCTGAGACAATTTTTTCAAAAGTGACCGAATATTCGTTGGACCGGAATGACTGATGTGAGTAGTCATCACTGTTGCAGATGCGGTAGGCCCGATGGAAAAAAGTGCGGACACAGCCTTGTTCATGAGCCGCAGGATGATTGCTCACGTAGTTAAGGATGATTTCCGCATTTGAGTCTTTTCTGCGGACTTTTGTTGCTACTTTTCCATCACTCACATCTAGAACGGGATGGCATCCCCTGTTGCTCCTTCGCGAGTAAACTGTATAGCCGGAAAGACCCCATTTTATTTCTGGCGCAATCGGTCGCCTTCGCTAGTCTTTATGATGACGAATGTGTCGTCTGCGTAGCGGCGCCGAATTCCTGGTTCGAAGGCTCGCACAACATCCGGTTTTAGTCACTGCAGGACTAGTTCTGCAGGCAGGCCTGACATTTGTGAACCCATTGGGGTGCCCTTTACTTGTTGATGGTACTTGACATTGAACTGGCAATAATTCTTGAGGCAAAGCTTAAGCAGCTCTAGAACATGCTGTGTTGGGATGCCAGTGGGAGTTTGCTCTGGACATGCTGTCTCTAGACATCGAGCTACGCTGTCAATCGGCAGGTCATGCGGTATTGAAGGAAACAGAACAACAACGTCGGACGATAGGGTCCATTCGGAAGGACTTACTTCAAGGCCTTGGGTCGTTTGTAGGAAAGCCTGAGAATTTTGATGCTGTATTGCGATCCATTTGTGAGGTGCTTTGAGCGTCTGTATAACCATTTGGCAAGGTTGTAAGTAGGGGATCCAATAAGTGGCACTATGGTCCTCAGCGGCGCATCGGAAGGCCGTACTCATGTGCGATACGGGGGGTCGCGGCTCATGAGCTTAAATCGGGCAAGCTCATTCACTTTCTTCTTGATGGCCGCGGCCTGTTTTTCGTTTGGTCTACAGCGAGTGGCGCATAGGCCTTTCTGTTATCGAAGATTTGTTTTGCCTTGTTGACGTAGTCAGCCTTGTTCATGATAACAGTCGCTCCTCCTCTGTCAGCATACATAATAACCATTTTGTCATTTGTCGTCAGCGATCGCACCACCTTTTCCTCTTCGATCGTAGGGATAGATGATGTTTCCTCTGTCGAAGGAAACCAGTGGCGCAGCTGCGAATGTCCGCACACATGTCATCAGGGACGTCGAAGGAATTCAAGGTTGGATTCAAGGAATTCAAGGTTGGATAGTAAGTCCGTATGTGCAGCATCGGTGTGACTGAATCTTATTTCCTTAGTCGGAAAACTTATTTCAGCGGATGCTGAATACCTTTTGGAAGGGTTAACAACCTTTGTGGACATTCCGTTATCCCTGGTCGTGCCAGGAAATGACTGTAGTTTTTTGCAGATCGGCCTGTTTCTTCATTCTGGCATCTTTGGTGGTGTCGTTTATTCGGTGCACTACCTCTGAAAAGAGGTTTCAGGAAAGCATGAGCCGTATCGGCATCTAAGGTCAGAAACTGTTGCTTTGAAGCGGCAAAGACGATAGCGGACGTCGGATATAACGGCCCTCAAAACACGAAATCCATACTTGCGCGCAAGTTGTCTTCCGGTCTCATTGGGTAGGGTTGGCTTGAACCGGAGAGACTTCGGTAGGACACCATGATCGCGACAGCGGTGGAGAGAAGTTAACTGTTCGTAAGTCGTCGCCTGCCCCAGAACAAATTTCTCCCAACGTCTGGCAAGGATAAGCGTTACGAGTACAAATCGATTTTCCGAAGATCCTTCTCTTTTTCGTTATATCACCTCGGAATGCACACCGCATCAGTTATTCGCATGTAAGTAAATTTGAAAATAGACATCTCGATAATCATAATGCGGAAGAAATAAGTCCTGTGGGGAAGATAAACAAACTTTATGGTAAATTTTCGAATTGGTTCCCCAAGTCGTCCTTAGGCGTGAAGTCAGTTTGCAAAACAGTCAACATTTAAACATGCACTACTTCTGCCGTAATATTTTCATAGGTCAATGCCCCCTCCACCTTTACTTGAGTTTGTTGTATACAGAATCCAATTCTGCGTGTCGGTTGATGCATGAGTTATCAGAATGGATGACCTTTAATAATTCGCGGCCTGTCTTAGATGAGCAGACACTTACAATGTGAGACTTGTCCCAGGCGAATGTGTGTCCAGTTCCCAGCTCCGGTGTACGGATGTGTGTAACGTTCCGTCGGCGTTTCGCTGCACGAGAACGTCCAGAAATGGGACTCTGCCGTCAGCTTCCTTTTCAAGTTGGAATTTAAACTCAGAAATTGTTGAGTTGATTCAATGTTGCCGAGACTAGTTTTTTCGGATTTATTTATTTCGCTAAACGGCACGATTTCACATTTTTCAGAACTCTAACGACTAAGGGGTTGGAGTAATTTAGGCAGAAAATGGATGACTATTTCAGAAGAATTCGATGCAACTCAGCAGTTTTCAGGTAAGGTCGTAAATCTGTTTTCCAGTACTCTTGAGACAACTGAAGTGAGCGTGCTCTTCAAAGGACTGAACTACAGCCTTTTGACTAAAACCATCTGGACTTCCTTGTAACCTTGGAGTCCATCATTTTACCAGCAAACCTCGGAAGAAGAATGTTCTGCCATCCGAAATAATAATGTGCAAGCCTTGAGAGATCGGAGTCAGTTTACAGTACAATCAATTGAAGATAAAAGGGCCAAAAAAGTTTAAATGAGGACCAAAACATTATCATTCTTTCCGCGGACAAAGGCGAATCGATTGCCACTTTAAATAAAAGAGACTACTAAGAGAGAATGCTGCCACTGTTAGAAGATATATCTGCCTACAAGCCACCCTCTACGGACCCCACCAAAAAACAGCTTTCATCCATTGATAAAGTTTTATAGCGTCTGTTGACGAAGAAGCAACTGTCAGGAAATATTGCTAAATCCCTCAAACAAAGTAAGCAGACCATCGAGAAGAGCTATGGATTACCCCAAGCTCACAAAACCGAGGTCCCACGGTGACCAATATTGTCACTATTCGGTCCGCCTAATTATAAGCTGTTCAAATGGCTATTTTGGAAGCTTCATTCGCTCACAAATGATTGTGGAAGTTCAGATGAAAACTCCACAAAATTTTTTTAAAAAATTGCAAGGAATGGCAATTTCCTCCGATGGTATAAGGGTTTCCTTTGGCACCGTTTCCCTCTTCAAGTTCGCACCGTTGGAATTCGTAAAACAATGCACAGAGGAACCCCTGCTCATCTACGACACTGATGCCTCCGCCGCTGTCGTGCTCGAATCGATTGGCTTATGTTCGGAGACTAACTTTTCATTTGATCGGTAATGCAAAATGAGACTGAAGGGAGCTCCTATGGGCTCACCCATTTCTGGTTTCCTAACTGAAATATCAATAAATAAGCTAGAGGCTACAGCGCTCCCGTTGCTAACTCCTACATTTCGGCTGCGACACACCGATGACAAATTTCTTATTGTACAGAAGGACCAAATGGAAATGCTCCACAACACAATTTACTCGCCAGTTACTGGGATTGGATGCACATTTGAAAAGGAAACTGACGGAAAGGTTCCATTTCTGGATGTTCTCGTGCAGTGAAAGGTCGACGGAACGTTACGCACATCTGTATACGGGAGAGAAACCTACGCTGAAATTATTCAACCTTGCAAGAGCAACTAGCCCATTTCTCACAAACGGAGTGCTGCCAACAGTCTGATTAATCAAGCAAAAACACATTGTTCCCACGTAGAAGGCTATAAAGCAGAATTGAATTGCTCGTTTGAATTATTTTCACAGAATGGTACAAGATCCTACTTCGTGGCCGTATCTATTAGGGGTTATGGCAGATGAGGGTTAGACCTTGGGGTTAGGGGTTGTAAGTCAGGGGTTGGGGTTATGGGTCGGCTTTAGGGGTAAAGGCTCGGTGTTAGGGGTCATGAGTTAGGGTTAGGTATTAGGCTGGAGATCGTCTACTGCAGATACGGCTACGAAATAAGCTCCGCTCCCCTAGGGATTTTGTATGCAGATGGATGGGGCAGCAGGTGTCAAGGGAGGCGGAACCGATTAGCTCAAATTAGGCATTTGGCGAACTCTTCCTCACATCATGAATGTGCCTGAACTCGTCGGAAGGCACTTTAGGAATCACAAAATTCGGCTGACGCATAAACTTACCACTTCTTTGCGCTTTCAGCGATTTCGCCTTCCGTATACTCTTAATCCAGCGAGTGGTTGTGTCGGGGAGTGGATATGTACACGCCACCTTCACTCGCATCCCCGCGCATGCTTGCGCCTTCTTCCACTTCATAGCCTATCGAAAGGTTACGTTAGACAGGTTAACTAATATTGTTTTACCAAAAAAGTCCAGTTTGCAAACACGTATTCTCGGTAATTCATTGTCTGGCCAGTAGAGTTACATGAGGGAATGAAAATGCAAAAAATAACAGTGTTTATAAGTGTCTCAAGGGCTATTGAGTCATTAACACTCATCTTCTCCACGCCGTCCGCATGACAACGTCGGCGGGTTTTGGTCCTTAGACCTTGGGGAGGGGGTAAGCGAGTCTTTGAGTGATGTTCTTGGATTGAGTACACGGAGTACCTATCACTGTACTTAAGGATTTGAGGCGAGCTGTTGTCATCACTTGAGGTTGACTTTAGCCACGCCAGAGAGAGCGCTTGTGTAAGGATTTTCTGACAGCCTAACGCCGGAATCTCTAGCCGTATAGCCACTGCCTCGGCCGTTGCTAGCATCTGTTGGCTTAAGCCTTTAGAGAAGCTTGTTGGTGTCCGTCAGACAACCTGAAATGCCAACCTCGTCATGCGGACGGCGTAGAAAAGATGAATGTTTATGGCCCTTGGGACACCTAAAAACACTGTTAATTTCGTATATTTTCATTCCTTCACGTAACTGTACTGGCCTGACGAAGAATTACCGAAAACACGTGTTTGCCACCTTGACCTCTTAGTGTAACATGGGAATATTTGCGAAAACTAGACAATCCAGATATTGACAGAATGGTATCACCGACAAAGACAAGGGAGACTGGAATGGTCATTTCTGGCTTATTAGCCGTCGTCAGCCAGCCATACCCAAGCCCGAAGTGTGGAACACCCGAGCCTCGAACTCGTGACCCGTTGGTTTAGAAGTCCACGCCTCTACCAACCGGGCCACGAGCCCATTGCCCTGTCGGTTTTAGATCGGGAATATATAATGGTAGGGGGCGCTCACCGATCCAGATATTGTTTTAGTAAACTAACCGTATTGCAGAAAACAACCTCGTCCAGAAGAAATGATACGTGTTTTAGCACCTAGGTCAGCTGTATCAGAAAGAGCGTCTTTGAATTCAGTTTATAGCTGTTGCGCGCGCTCGTGTTTTTAGAATGTTTGTAATGCCTTTGAGATTGTACCACCAACAGTTTTTCTCGAGCACTTCCCGATAGTTGAGACACACAAATTACTTTTAAATTAATGATCAGAAGTGCAAATTAAAACGTCCTAACCTCGTGAGACCTTTTCTGCCTATTCGTGTCTCTAGATAGGATTGCGTTGCAACAGTTACTGAAAGAATTTTCCAAACGATTATATGTGACAGGGACGCAATGCGACGAAGCTTTTGGTTGCTACCTCCTTAAGACATTATTTTTGCCCCCGGCGGTGGGAATTTCGGCTGGTGCGCTGACAGACAGCAGTGAGGCTTTTCTGGATTAATCAGGATTTAAAAAAACTAGTTTGTTAGAAGGCAAATTCTAACTAAGGACTTAATCTTTCGCCCCGCTTGAATAACTTTCATTTATCGGCTGGCAAATCCCACACAGCAAAAAAGTGACAAAACACAGAAGCTGTGCGACCGTTTAAGACACTGATTAGAATTCCTGAATGCAAGGCTGCAAAACAGATCAGGCTCTTTTAAACAAAGTCAGAGGACAGTGTAGGCAGTCAGATCTATTCCAAAATTTTTAAATTTGTTTATAGTATAAAAACCGCCTTTAATCTTCGCATATTATTTAACCTCTTTTGCGTTTATCTTCCAGCTTTCCGGTCAAATTACCAAGGGCACTCAAATGACTGCCATGCACTCGAATAAACCAAAATGCTTTTTACAGAAGAAGAAGAAGAAGAAGAAGAAGAAGAAGAAGAAGGAGAAGACGATGCGATCAGTGGAACAATAAGTTTTTGTTCTGACGTTTCGGACTCTCGCTTACACCCATAATTTGCGATGGTTAACATTTATCCACAATCGTTTCTTATGATGGGTTCGAGTGAGAATTCGAAACGTCAGGCCAGAAAACTTTTTGTTCCAGTGATCGCATCTTCCTTTTCTGAACTGCTTTCTGTAACTTGCTTGTTCGCTTTCATCGGCAATACTTTTTATAGTAACATCGCCACTGCATGAAGCCGAAAAATGTTTAGGCGCCCCATTCCTCATGCCAGTTATGCCTGCTCCATTTTTTCGTGTGAAAAGTGTTTTCCACTTCATCGGCATTCTAACTAGCCCGTCAAATATGTAAGTCCTTGAAGCCTTTAGTGTTCGCCACCCCTAGTACTATACGTACGCAAAATCGCACGCTTAAAAGACATCTCGCATATGATATCACAGAAATAATGTGCTACAAGGTACAGTTGGTGGGCTAACTCATGAAACGTCAACCGAACTTTTGAAATGCGCTTTCGTTTCAAAAAGATTAATTAAGTAGGATTGTAAAACTACTCATCATGCAGCATATTTCTTTAATGATTCAGTTACCACAGGATGCCGGCTTTCGAACGAACTTCTTTCCGACTGCGTGCAGAAATAAGCTCTGTAAAAAATGACTACTTAGGTAGCATACACTTTTCTCGTTGGTTTTTAATGCCTTTAAATATTCCATTATATTTCACGGAAAAAGTCCATCAAAATATTCATTCTGTTGCTCTTACGGTAGAAAATAATGTCTTCTTCCAATTTTACAGTCGAAGGAATGGTATAATTAAGTTTTTAAAAAGTCTCTCATTGGGGGATTTTCCAATACTGTGAAATGGCCGCTCATAAAACGTCATGACTCTGAATTTACCAATGCGGTTTGCAAAGTTAACAATATGGGTCAAATCTACAACTAAATCTTATGGACCCGATATGGTCTCCTCTAAGTACCCTAGAGAAATGTGTGGTTTTCCGTACGCGGAAAATGTACGGTTTGTAGTATGGAAACCCTGAATGCAAGTGTTACGACAGGTCGGGTTCAAAATCATTCAAGAAGTGGAAAAGTTTTAAAGACTTAATTACACCCTTCCTTTGAGTATAAAATTGAAAGAAGACGTTATTTTCTACGGAATATGCAAAAGACTAAATATGTTTATGCATTTTTTTCACGAAATATAATTGAATCTTCAAGGTCATTGAAAGCCAACGAGCGAATTGCATGCCATTTAAGTAGTCATTTTGAAGAGTAAATTTTTTGCATAACACCGTTAAGATGTTTTTTTCGAAAGCCGGTATCCTGAGGTAACCGAATCATTATAGAAGTATGCTGCATGATGATTGGTTTCACAATGCTACTTAATTAATCCTTTTGGAACAAAAACGCATTTTGGAATTTTGGTTGGCATTTCATGAGTTAGCCCACATACTGTAGGCTGCAAACCGTGCCAATAGCCCGCTGTAGGCTCACAGGGTTGAATTAATTCACTGGCTAAATCAACGTGCGGAAGAGTCCGTCTCTAACGCAACTGTAGCTCACTTGGTTGACAGCGGCCACCAGGTAGACGTCTAGCAATCATTCCGAGTCGTCTAAAAAGTGCCGGCCAGACACACCAAACGCCTGCGTCAGCGGATGCTTGCGACGGCAGAGGCAGTGACCATACGGGTAACCAACCCAGACTTGTGCTCGCACAAAGCGTTTATGCAGGCCCCTGGCCGAAGACGAACGCAGCGTGTGTGTTCACACCTCCTGCTACTTCGCGTTACGGCGCCGAAATAGAGACAATTAGTCGCCGGACGCCTTCCCCCCCTCCCTAAGCCCCTGACAGAACTAGACTCTGATCCCTCCCACGTATGAACGCTCTTCAACCCTCTCCCCCATACGTACTGTCTATTGGCTGTTTAACTTGTAATACTCTACGCCCCCCCCGCCCCTATATTACTTTACAGGACTGACGATGAATGATCGAAAGCCTACGTTTGCCGTACTTATGAACTACTCTTGCACTCTATTAGTTTCTGAGAAGTATAAGTTTTACAACGGCTTTCAGAGCCGAGGCGATTTTCTTGTTGCGGCAGTATGTGTTGGACGTACAAAACGGGATCAAAATTTCTCCAAAATCTACCATTGACGGCGGGCATTCTGGTGGATTAAAGGTTCAATAAGAAACTAATTTTCACCACAAACGTTATTAAATGCCTTTCTTGCAATTTTCTACTCCTGACATTGACCTAATAGTTTAAAAATGTCATACGAATAGGATGATATGTTACATTATTTATAAAAGGCAGTCGATAGAACCCGCATGCGTAATTTATTTGGTGGCTCCTGCATTGCAACACCCGTTCAAAACATCGGCCTTATCTGATGCAGTCTCTGATGATGAATTCGAGTGTGAACACGAAATGTGGGACGAATAAAAATTTTGATCCAGCAATCGCATTCCCTCACCCTTATATGCCAGTTTCCTTTCTCTAGAATAATACTCTCATGAGGACGACACTAGCCGACAGTTGGTCGCCTTCCAAGTCACTCCGCTTAGCGCACCCTGGTATGTTCAAGTACGTCAGATTTATTATACTGGGCTGAATTGATGTGGGGATAGATTCCCTAGCGTCCGTATCGATCGAAAATTAACCTACCATGCTCCAGTCCACCATTTGAGCTGATGGTGGCGGTTTGGACACGTCGTGATGGCTTACAGTAGGTGGGCTAACTCGTGAAATGTCAACTGAAATTTCGAAATGCGTTCTCTTTCCGAAAAGAGTAATTAAGTTGTGTTGCAGGACTAATCATTACGAAGCGTAATTATATAATGATCCAGTTACCTCAGGATGTTGGCTTTCGAATGAACTTATTTTGGACTGCATACAAGAACTATACCCTGCAAAAAATGACGACTTATGCTGCAGGAAATTCTCTCATTGATTTTCGATGTCCTTGAAGATTCAATTATATTTCTTGGAAACCATGCATAAAAATATTCATTATTCCAGTGTTTCGGTAGAAAATCACGCCTTCTTCCAAATTTGTACTCGAAAGAAGAGTTTAATTCGGTTTAAAAAACTTTCCTTATTTGCGAATAGTTTTGAGCCCGACCTGCTGTTATACTTGCATTCAGGGTTTCAAAACTACAAGCCGTATATTTCCCGTTTACGGCAAACCATGCGTTTCTCTGCGGTATTCAGAGGAGACCATATGGGATTCATAAAATTAGGCAGTGGATTTGATCTCACTTACTCTAAGTCCAAGTGTACCCCGCAACCGCAGATGCGTCAACAGATGTGAACTCTACGCATTCCGCCTAGCGCGTGCCGGGATCCAAGTTGACACCGGATTTGGTTTAGCGCGTCTGCAGTGCACACATAACAAATAACGAAAACTGCCTACTTCTGCACACAGTAGGTGGGCTAAGTCATGAAATGTTAACCAAAATTACAAAATGCGTTTTCATTTCGCAAAGATTAATTAAACAGGGTCGTAAAAATAATCATCGTGCGGCACAATTCGATAATAATTCAGATATCCCAGGATGCCGGCTTTCGAATGAACTTCTTTTCAGCTGCATCCAAAAACCATACGCCGCAAAAATTACTACTTAAGTAACGTGCACTTTTTCATTGATTTTCGATGCCCTTTAATATTCAATTACATTTCATGGAAAACATGCGAGAGATATTCATTACTTTGCTCAATCGGAAGACACTTGCGTCTTCTTCCAATCTTATCCTCAAAGGAACGGCATAATTCGGTTGTCAAAAACTTTTCCAACTCCCTAATAATTTTGAAGCCGAACTGCCGTTCCACTTACATTCAGGGTTCCCGAACTACAGGCCGTATTATTTCCGCATACGGAAAACCACACCTTTTTCTAAGGTATTTGGAGGAGACGATATGGGTTTCATAAAATTTAGCAGTGGTTTTGACCCATATTCTTAACTTTGCAAGCCACATTGGTAAATGCAGAGACGTGACGTTTTATGAGCGGTCATTTCACAGTATTGGAAAACCCCCCAATTACAGACTTTTTTAACACCTAATTATATCATTCCTTCGACTATAAAATTGGAAGGAGACATTATTTTCTACCGAAAGAGCAAAAGAATGAATATTTTGATGCACTTTTTCCATGAAATATAATTGAATCTTTGAGGGCATCGAAAATTAATGAAAAAATGCATGCAACTTAAGCAGTCATTTTTACGGAGTATGGTTTTTGGATGCAGACAGAAAGAAGTTTGTTCGAAAATCCGCGCTCTGGGGTAACTAATTTTTATAGAATTAGGCTGCATGATGATTGGTCTTGCAACCTTACTTAATTAATCATTTCGAAACGGAAATGCATTTCGGAATTTCAGTTGAGATTTCATGAGTTAGTCTACTTACTGTAGATTGTTTAACAATAACGCGTTCTGAGGAGATCAGTGTTTAGAGAAAACCTTATAGCGATAGGAGCGATGGAGTGAGTTCCAGTAGGTAGTTGGGAAGAGTAAAAATAATCATTGGAACAGGATCCTTTTTTCAGATCTGAGCCAGTTTTGAGCAACGCTAGTAGGTCGCAGGATTTGGGAGGCCACTTTAGACTCGACTATCCAAGCACGAGTCAGCAGTGAGGAGGAATGATGCCAGCTCCCAAGTCGCGGCTCATTCGACGGGAAACGACCAGATGTTCGAATTGGACAAGACCATAATTTTCGCGAGTGATGACAAAAGCATTAGCAGCAATATACTCGAGTCAAAATTGTCGGCATTTTGTCGCCTGATTGGCGGAATGACCCCACACTTCGTATTTTCAGCGCCAATGTCGGTGAGCCAAATAGCCGAGCAATTATTACACAAATAACCTACTGATAGAATTGAAGTAAGAACTCAACTGCGGGCGATCGAGCTATAATCCCATTGCGTACAGCCATATGCAATAAATACGAGGATCATTGACTCAGACAGATTTACGTGCCATAAAAACTGCCTCGCTGAGTTACTGCAACTCTTCCGCAAATCCTTACCGCCTACCCGAAACAGGGCAAAAAATGGTTTCATGCGAGGATCCAAAACGTGAAGCAAATAAAACTTGTGTTCCGATCTATTCTTTTAAACCCTTTTGGGTCAACCTGTCGACAAAAATCCTGCCTGATTTTATATACTTTTCACTGCTCTAGCTAGTTTCCTGCTTAACGTTGACTAAAATGTTTTTACGACTACGACGATGATTTTCCCCAGTCTTTGTGTAGTAACGCCCCGTGAGCGAAGAGGTAAGAAAGTGAAGTTAGAATATAATCAGTGGATGCAGTCCTAAGCCTGACGTCTCCAGTGTATATATAGAAATTTTCGTTTGACAAATTACTGTAAACTTACTGGCATCTCGAAAATCCGCAGATTCGATGGACATACCTGGTGTGGTAATCGCTATAAAACTTTATTACAGCTTGTACGTCTTAAACAATTTACCGTAAAACACTTCTTTTACAAGTACAGTAGATGTGCTAACTCATGAAATGTCAACCGAAATTTCGAAATGCGTTCTCGTTTCGAAAAAATAAATTAAGCAGTGTTGTAAAAGTAATCATGATGCAGCAGAAATCTATAATAATCCAGTTACCACAGGGTGTCGGCTTTCGAAAGAACTTATTTTCCGTTGCATGCAAGATCTATATTCTGCAAAGAATTACTACTTACGTAGTATGCAATTTTCTCATTGATTTTCGATGCCCTTGAAAATTCAATTATATTTCATAGAAAAAATGCATAAATATATTTAATCTTTTACTTATTCCAATTTCATACTCAAAAGAAGAGTATAATGCGGTTTCAAAAAACTTTTCTAATTCCCAAATAATTTTGAACCCGTCCTGCTGTTACACTTGCATTCAGGGTTTCAAAGCTACAAGCTGTATATTTTCCGTTTACGGAATACCATGCATTTCTCTACGGTGTTAAGAGGAGACCATATGAGGTTCATAAAATTATGCAGTGGATTTGAGCAATATTGTTAACTTTACAAGCCACATTCGTAAATGCAGATACATGACGTTTCATGAACGGCCATTTAACAGTATTAAAATGTCTCCCAATTAGAAACTTTTTTAAAACCGAATTATACTCTTCTTTTGAGTATAAGATTGAAAGAAGACGTGATTTTCTACCGAATAAATAAAAGAATGTTTATTTTTATGCATGTTTTCAATGAAATATAATTGCATTTTCAAGGACATCGAAAATCAATGGGAAAATTGCGTGCTACATAAGTAGTCATTTTTGCAGATTATAGATCTTGCATGCAACCGAAAATAAGTTCTTTCGAAAGCCGACATCCTGTGGTAACTGGATATTTATAGATTTATGCTGCATCTTGATTAGTTTTACAACACTACTTAATTTATCTTTTCGAATCAAGAGCGCATTTCGAAATTTCGTTTGACATTTCATGAGTTAGCACGTCTACTGTGTATACATATATATATATATGTGGCGAGTTCACAAACGCACTTATTTCTGCAGATAACATTTTGCTTAATTTTTGGTTCACCGCAAAATAAAACCCGAGTTACAGCGAAAATGATGTTCCTAAGGAAGAACTTTTGAGACTATGTTTAAAACGAAACGAAACATGTCTACGAAAAGACACTTTTGGTTTCCCGGAACAAGTGCTACAAGAGTCGGCATGCAATGTTGCTTTTCCTAACCGAAGCCAAATTCAGGCATGCTTCTCACAGTCTACATTTAATTGCACAATTGCATTGTCGTACGCTACTTTGCATATCTCGCCTCATTCGATCTTTCAAATTTGCTCATCTCTTTTGCCCTCTTTTCTCCCCCCTGTGCTCGGTCGCAGACAGACTCCCCAGGGACGGTTTGATTATTTTTCCGACTCTTCAAAAGCAGCAGGCTTCCGGCACAGAGGGGTCTATGAAAATCGAATTAAACGGTGCGTAACGGTTTGCCAGTCGCAGTGGTCAACAGTCATTCCTCCACGGCTGTGACGGGAGCATCACATTTGCCCTCCGTATTCATCCTCAACAGTGACGACTGTCGGGCCCGACCGGGGCTGTATGTGCCTGTCAAATCCGGTGGTTGTGGCTGCACAGGCGTGCATTTTTGCTCTAAATGCCCATCCTGAGACCCTGCCAGGCCTTTCCTGGCTGCCTTCGTCAGACGGAGGTTCATGCAACAATTTATGGACGTCACACGTGTAAAGGAGGTCTCCGAGGTCTCCCTCGCTGTGTGCTATAGTCCTCTCAGTCAGGGGTATCGGCGAGATTGAGAGAAAAGCGCGTCCATGCGTGCGAAGCCTTTCATCGCATTCCACTCCATCTGAAGCTACACCTTGGGGGGGGGGGAATGCTGCCACTGCTATATAAAAAGGGAGAAGCTTTCTCCGAAAGAACACCAACAAGTATTACATTTAGATGATGCTGTTGTGGTCAGTAGAGAAATTTGCAGGAGAAAGCTGCCTAGATCACGGCACGCCATCCGTTAGCTGGGCTTCCCACTGCACACACCTATTTCGCAGATATTTAATCGCCAAGTTAGTGACTGCCTCCTGCATCCACTTCGGTTGTCATGAGTAAGAGAAGGAGGAACGATGTCTTCTTGATTCACTTCCAATGATTTGTCTCCTGTGGTGAAGAAGAAACCACATTTGTTGGGACAAGTGCTTCACTCGCCCGACGTTTTGAATTCCTCCTAGAACCGATCATCAGAGACAATAGCAGATACAGGTTTTTCATGCACATGGGGCCGCTGTATTTATGGCATGCAGTCGTCATGCTATTGCACACGTATGAATATTCACGACTCCCCCCCCCCTCATCAGGGATCGTTACACTTGGTGGGCTGACTGTTTGATGGCCGACATTCGCATCGTCAGTTGTTGCAATCTCATCACGTGCGTTGGATGTTGGTGGAATGATTGCTCGACCATATGAGCCACCGTTGGGAAAATTGTTCGCCTGCGCGCTCCCAGTGTGGCTAATTACTCCGCCTAGCCAAAGTCGCCGAGTGTGGAAGGGGAAGGACGGGGGGCCAGTGAACTATGATGCGTGCTGCTTACAGCTCGCGGCTCATACGGTTATCACCTCTAGTGACAATTCCCGCCTCATCGAATTTGAATATGTGGCCTGATCTCGTCGAATGAACCGCAACTTGAGAGCCGGCATCATTTCTTTGAACTGCTGCAGCGCTTACGACCATTCGCGTTCGTAGCAGTCTTCCGGCTTCTCCGACAAAATTTCCTAACTAAAAATGGCTAAGTGTTCGATCAGACTATTCGCACACAACAGAAGTTGTGGTTTTTAGCACCGGAATTTAAGAAAATGAATTAGGCCTGACTAGGATTGAAGGCCAACTTGCGCCCGTCCCTTCTTGGTTTGGCAGCCATGAGTCAATCTGCTGTCTTCATTATTCCCTGCTTGTTTACGCTTAAGGCCTGGCATTTATGCAGCCCGTGTAGCGATACACGCGAATTTAAGCGAAGAGACGAGTCCCAGGAAGTAGCCTTGAAGAAGGAGACACGATCGCCGGGACAAGAGATTTATTAGCCTGACGCTTCGGATTCCAACTCGAATCCATCATCAGAGACAAAAAAGCAGAAACGGGTGGTTGCTGCACAAGGGGCTGCGGTATTTATAGGATGCAGTTGTCATGCTACCGCATACTTATGAACATTCACGGCTCCCCCCTTTCATCCGAGATCGTCGCGCTTGGTGTGATCACTGCTTGATGACCGACATTCGAGTCGATAATTGCTACAATTTCATCACGTGCGTTGGATGTTGGTGTGATGATTGCTCGACCATCTGACGCGTTGACCCCGGTGTTGGGAAAAGTGTTCACCCCTGCGCTCCCCGCATGGCTTGTTACTTCGCCTAGGCGAAATGTTAGCACGCAGTATGGAGTGGGAAGATCGTTGCACTTGTTGATGGACTGGGGGCCAGTAAACCATGATTCCAGTAGCTCCCAGCTCACGCGGTTGTCACCTTTTGCGAGAATTTTGGCCTCATCGAATTTGAATGTGTGGCCGGATCTCGTCGAACGAGCCGCAACTTGAGAGCTGACGCAGCCCCTTGTGCAGCAACCACCCGTTTCTGCTTTTTTGTCTCTGATGATGGATTCGAGTAGGAATCCGAAACGTCAGGCTAATAAATCTCTTGTCCCGGCGATCGCGTCTCCTTCTTCAACACGCGAATTTGTCCACCACTGAGCCGCACACGTCTCAGCCTCCTATGCCCATTAAGACATTCTGGAATTTTAGGTAGAGCGTGAGATAGATGATGCATTGGTCTGTTTGACTGCAAACAACGACAGTCACAACAACAAGAAAGTGGCGGTTACTCTGGCTTGTTACGGACGAACTTACTATATGTTTTGAGCCAAGCAGATTCAAATTTCCCAGTTTTTTCTTCATTTGCTCTTGCGGTGGGGCTGCTTCAAAATAAACTGCATCAAAGTGTCTTCTGCTTCTTCTCAAACCACAGGTCTGAGAAACGCGCTTGCACAAGACACCAGGTCGAACGGCAGTCCATCAACTGACGAATGAATCACGATGACAGATCGCGTGCGAGGCGAAGTTAACGAAAGATGAGCAAAATTAGCTAAACACTCAGTGAGATAGACAAAACGGTTTCAACAGGCAGTAAGAGGGCTCATTTGTTTTCGTTTATCTTGCTGACATACAGTTGACGCGAAGACCCTCGAACGCAGCTAATGTGGTGTGAACTGTGTGACTCATTTTGCGAGACGTTTGACTTAAAACTCTTGATGACAATGGTGATTGGAATCTGTCTGCTGGTAGCACAGAAGCCAACAACGACAATTTCTGTCCTCCGCCTCTGTCTACGTGTTCAGTCGGGGAAAAGAGTATCACTCGCTTTGTGCCGGCACGGTAGGAACGAAAAAGCAACTGGCTGAGAGGGTTACTTGTGGGAAGTGCGAAAAAACAGATGGAGATTTCACTGCTGATAATTAATCTAAAAGTTATGAGTTTAGCCCGAAAGGCCCTTTAACTGGACAGAGTCCTTGAGGAGGTCAACTACAACAGCGCCATCAAACGGCACAAGAAAAGACCTAAGCAGTCATTTGGATCTTGAAGGTGCCGTAATAACTTATAAGCATTGACAAATAGTATGCCGCTTTACAGTCACTCAGTGACAACCTGCTCGACACGAATATGTGTTCTATTGATCGCTAGGATTTTATATCCTGCCTAGAAGTACCGAAATCAGTGAATCCACCAACCCGCCATACGCATGCTCGGGATTGTTTCATCGAACGTGAAATAGGCCTGAAAACAGAAATCCAAGGTCTGGGGACTAACAATTGTAGTGTCTGGAGTCAATGGCCTTTTAACGTCTGGGTTCGGTATGCGAATGATGTTTTCGTCGTTATTAAATTGAATCAGTTGTTTGCGCTTAAAGAACATCTAAACGTCGTCTTCGCGGATATACGGTTTACGATGGAGGATTACTAAACCAATCAGTCGGCCTTCTTTGATCTGACCGCTTGCCGCAAGAATTATGTTGGTCCTAAAAGCAGAAACGTAAACAGGGACAACAACACCAACAGCTGCAAATGTCGTTCAGCAGAGACGTCTTTTCGGCGTTTCGGCGATGAACCAGAAGACAAGGTTGCTGAATCGTCATGCCTTTGAGGGTGCTCAAAGTGAGTCCTTATCCGTCAAACCTCGGTAGCCGGTGTGTGCGCAGAAGAGACAAGAGAAAAAACTCGCATCAATTCCAACGGTTGGTGAGTGCTTCCACTCGTCAAGAACGTCTGTGAAGTCGTGAGATTCCTTTTCGTGTCTCCTCAGTTTGGCATTGAGCGCAGATTTAACTCAACCACTAGGCGCCGTGTTATGAGGCCGCAAAACCCACTGCCAATGCAAGAAACATCTGGACTCATTTGCTTGCTCCGATGCGACTGCAAAAAAGGCAAGTACATCAGAGGAACTTGAGCACAGATGATCGCGAACGGAGGAGGAGTGACGGGGAACGACGCCAGCTCACAAGTCGGGTTTTATTCGACGTGAGCCGACCGCACCTTTCAATCTACTGAGACCGAAATTCTCGCCCGATGTGACAACCGTGTGACCAAAGAGGCCTCCATCCATGATTTTTTGTCCATAGTACATTACCAAGTGAGAAGACATCTTCCCATATATTGAGCGCTGCAACTTTGTCTGGAAGTGAAATCGAACGCATGGAAGGCATGCCAACGAGCAATGTTCGCAGCGCCGGTGTCATTGAGCCTAATGGCGCCCTACCGGTCACACCAATAGCCAACACAAGTTGTGAAATTACGGTAACTGACGCCTCGGCGAACGGCAGCCAAGCGATTGTCGAACTAGGTCCTACCATCGCCAATGACTGCAGCGACTGCTAATTTTGGTAGTTCTGCAGCTTCATGAAAGCTTCAGCGCCGGTGAAAACATTCACCTTATTTAATGCAGCCCCAGGTGGTCGATTCGGCCGTGAATTCGAAAACTCAGACTAACAGAACTTTCGTTCCAGCAATGCCCTGTAAAGCGGCACTAACCAACTTTCCTTTACATGCCTGTCTCGCACTTCATACTCACACTTTTCCTCTGTTCCCTGTGGTGCAGTACGCTCTCTAACGACATCCCACGACTGGCTATTGAGCCGAACTCCATTGTTGATTTTTACAAGACCACGATCACACCCAAAACAGGGACGTTTTGCTAAGTGCTAACAGACCCGCAAAGTCTCCTGATTTACTCGCTGAAGAAGAGAAAGACTCTCTGACGAGCTATGGCTCCCGGTAATGGGCCATCATGTCCGTAGCCAACCTATCAGAGAGCATGCTTCGTTGATAGGCAATGAAAGGTCAGAGACAGTCGGGAATGTCTAGGTCGGAGGCTTGGATTTGCACGGGAGAGTGCATGATTGGCGACTGGGTAACGACTACACAGTGCGGTGGAGAGATGATCCGAATGTCGGGAGGCGCGGGTGGAAATGCCATTGCGACAGCGTGGGAGCGTGGGTGGAGAAGGCGTCAGTGGAGGCAGATTTCATGTGCATGCGAACGTCCATCACCTGTGGCCTAATACTACACCTTGAGACGTTTTTAAGGGGCTTGCAGTCGACGTTTTATAAATGACACGGCTGGATGCGTGAAACAGCGCTTTGATGCGATGACTACTCTTCAGTCCACACCCATGTCGTTTATTTTTGGCGCGGGAATTCGGCTCGCTTCCATCGGAACTGCCGGTCACTCGCTCCTTTCCGCGCAGCCGCTTACCCTGCCCACGCAGTCTTGGCTTGGAATAGGGAACCGGAATGTCTTTCCAGCTTAACTCTTTTTCTCACTTAGTGTTTAGTGGTTCTGTCATAAAAAGCAAGTCTGAGCAAGACTGTTCGAGCAAAAGGCACCCAATTCGATCGCGTTTTGGGATAGGCGAATAACCCAATTATGAGCGAGCAGGACATTTCTAGTTCCGCTGGACCCTTTGATGCCTGTCTAGATGTTTACAGGCCGCACTATCATCAGCCAAATCGGCTAAGATGCTCGTTCTGCGAACGGTTGTGTTTTCACTAAGACTTACAGTGAAACATCGGAGGCCGGATGAGAACCAGACTTTATTACCAACTCTTCGTCAAACGGAAAATGGCGCTCGTGCAAGAAGCGCATCTCCTGTGTTCATCTGGACACGAAATGATGAGGGAACACACCTACGAAATCGTGCAGGTACACATCGTCGCTGCGTTGACTTCAACAGGTGGATGGCTGGAGGTCATCTGGGCGATAGCCGTACACATATGCAACACCAGCCATTCGATAGGTTCCTGAAATCGAAGACAACAATGGAAACCAGATTGAACGGAAAATTCCACATAACTAATCAGAAGACGAGGTGGCGAGCATACGTAGCTTTCGATAAATTCTCGTCGGGCTAGTACAGTTATATAGGAACGGGGTAGAAGTAAAACATGCAAGTGATAAGAGAAATCGATAAAAGTTCTCCTTAAAGCAAAGGCGGGGTGTGGGACTGTGGGGGAGGGGGGTGGGGGTGGGGGTAATAGTAGTCATTGTCTGGGGCGGGGTGAGAGAGGAAGTGCGCGGGGGGAGCTGCACCGTTAGTCAACCTTCGATCACTGTAGGCGCGAAGCATGAACGTGGTTCTTCTGTGCGCAAAAGGTTGGCTTTCGTAACCTAATGGCGGCCGCTTCCGCTGTCGCTAACAGGCGCTGGCCTAGTAGCTTAGGTTAGCTCGATGGGACCTTATAAATCACACGAAAAGCTTCGTTGGGGTCCACACGATGTCCGGAATCGACAACATGCGCGAGAATGGCGCTGCTTATACTCCTCGTTTCGCCTTTTCCCAGTCACGCCGGGAGGTGTTCGCGTATTCTCTTGGATAAGCGCCGACTCGTGCGACCAATTTAACCTGCTCCACTGGAGCAAGTGAAGGAATATATGCACATTGAGGTGGTCTGCGGTGGCAACTTATCCTTACGTTCCCCGCGTAAAATAGGGTTAGTAGAGAATGATATTTGAACCCTTGCTGCTGGGAAGGTTCGCGAGACAACTTGATAAAGGCGTCTCCTTAGGAGCTCACTCGTCGCGTCCCCTTGGAAAGGGACTTTGAGGAACAAAGTTTTCTTTTCAGCGGTCGGTGTGGCGGGTTTGACCGGTCTTTCAGCAATGTTCTTTGCAATGAACCTGTCAGGATACCCGTTTTCTCGAAGGAAGTCCTGGATTTTTCTGAGCTCCTCCTCGATGCTATCTGTTGAGTTAATTTTTCTAGCTCTTTGTGCCAAACATCGGACTAGATTTCGTTTTTGTTGGAGGGGTACGAAACTGGCAAAGTTAGTGTATTGTCCAGACCAGGTTTTCTTCCGATAGACGCTTCTTCGGACACTCCCGTCAGGTCTCCTGCTTAGAAGAACATCTAAGAAAGGGATCGAACCGGCCGTTTCGATCTCCAGCGTGAATGTGATCGACGGATGTGCCTGATTTGCCGCATCTAAGAGGTTAGCTATGTCGGTTTCTGCAGTGGCAATTGCAAAGATATCATCAACATAGCGACCGTAATGTTTAAGCTTATCGATCTGATCGCTTAGTTGGAATCGCTCTAATTTGCCCATGAAGACATCTGCTAGGAGAGGTCCAAGGGATGAGCCCATAGCAACGCCGTCTACTTGTCTATAGAGTTGGTTGTCGAACAGGAACTGCGCATTTAATGTGCATCTTAGTAATAGTTCCTTGAGTGTCTTCGTCGGAATTCCTATTTCCTGCTGACTGGCAGATAAAAAATCACAGATGTAATCAACTATCTCGGTGACAGGAACGTTTGTAAAAAGTGATGAGACGTCTAGCGAGAACATCACCATGCCATTGACGTTAAGGTCTTTGATGTCGTCAATGAATTCAAAGGTATTTCGGTAGCTGCGTGGTGCTAACACGCGTTGAAACAATGTCCTAAATTTTACCAGTTGTTTTTTATGCCAATATTTGCCGCCGAAACAGCTATAATGTGATTACACTCGGGGTTCTCGGTCACGGCCTCGTAGCAGAGGTGATCAGAGAGTTGGCTGTACTTAACCCTTGCATTTGCTGCCGCAGGGTCAAGCCCTAAAAGTTTGCACAACTGGGTCAGAGTGATGGAAACAGCAGACAATGCTAAAATTATGAAACTGTTGTCTCACGATGGTGCTGAGAAGTGAATGACAAGCTATTGCGACTTGCACGTGAAAAGGATTATTGGGAGGAAGTGCAGGCAAAACTAGTCGATTCTATCGCTAACCAGTGGCATGACTACTTTAAGACGACTTACGATGGGGCATTGTGTATGGGTTGAGACGACCCAAACTCCCGTCCACACAACATTGATAGTACGTCTCTCCTGTAGGAACCAAATTAAGCAGATGGGGCAGAAGGGGTGTAGGAATGACCCGCTCCAGCTTCATTGCGATCGTCAATCACCCATGCGCGACCTCGAGTAAGTGACGAATGAGATTTAAAGCTTGGTCCTGACACTCATCGAAAACATAAGGCCAGCGCTTCCATCCTCACCGTTGATCGTATAGAGACTAGGAATCAGCAGTGTGGGCGGAATAATAACAAGGAGGATAGAGACTGGAATGCCCGTTTCTGGCTTTCGTACCATCATCAGCCAGTCATATCGACATGCACCCTCCTGTAATCGGATGAGCAAAGTGCCACTTACCACGAGGTCTATAGGTTTCAAGCCTCCGTTGGATTTGCTCTTGGTCATTGCTGCTTATGGGCTGCAGCCGTTCTCTGGTTCATTTAAAAATGTTGCTTGGCGTCTGCCAGTCATACTGTTGGATATTTTCCTATCTGCAACTTAAACAGTTTTCGGCATTCAACTTCTTATGCGCCCGGCATCTACAATGAAAAAACGTGATCAGGGAACTTTTGCCTAGTGACTGCATTTCGCTGGACATTATCCGCGCGCTAGTTCACGCGTAGTTCACGCTGAAAGTGATCTACAGACGGCTGAATACTTGGCTTGGTACTAATTTTGACGCTGATGGACGCAGATTTGCAGGTCAGAAGGACTTACGCCTGAAGGGTCACAGGCGTCTGGAATAAATATTAAGTCGCATTTAGCCAGCCCACTTCAGCCGGCTTCACCTGGACGGAAACTCGCTTCACGCGGTGACGTGTTCGGCTCGTCGTACTGGCCTTTTGCTGCGTGGCGTTAAGCCCGACCTCTTATCAAGACGACACAATTCACTTTTGCTTTATTTAGGCGTTAATGGACAATAAGATCGTCCATCTCCCTGCTATGGTTGCATATTTGTATATCTAGGACAGGTGAGACTGCAATTTTAGCAGAAGTTACTGTGGGAACTGACGTCAGCCTTGCGAACACACGGCAGACAATGACATTGTCTGGTGCGTCACTTCTCCCCCCTCCCGTCCAATCCACCCAAGTCGGGTATTCGCGTCAGCTGGTGCGGCGTTTCGCAGTGGGTGCTCCAGGGTAGGCTGCCGAGGCCAGTCGCTCTCATCCACCCGCGCCGCTGGACACTGTGACAGCCGTCGCTGTCGGCCAGGCGGCGCAAAATCGAATGGCTTTTTGTCTGACGTATGTGTACGCTTAAACGACTACCTGACTGTGCAAATAAGCACTTTCGTACACAGTCCGTGTTTTGTGCGAGACGCGCATTGTCTTGGAAGTGCATGCTATTTCAAGTGGTTAGAGGACTTTGACTAGAAGGCTACCGAGCATGGAAATTGGTAACGAGGATAGATGTGGAGACCATAACGCCGCCACTGTAGGTTGATTTCGCTGGGTCTTTGGACTCATGCTTCTGCTCATCATAGAAGAAAAATAAGAAACATTAGCACATGTCGGGTCGGACCGCCATACAGGCAAGGCGCAGCGTATGTGGAATTGGCCATCGTCGATTATCGGATGACTTTAAGCCAAGTAGAAGTCAGCTCGACCTATCTGCGTACGAAACCACGGGCATTCTGCACAGGCGGATGATAAGCCTTTGTTGTTAGGACTCCATGTCATGGAGACACGGTAGTTTCGGAATTGGCCACATGTGTTTATGTAGCCGCTCCTGAGGTAAGCAAACGCCAGTCACCTGTAATACAGGACCGGTTGTAACGGGACTTTTTACAGGTGGGGCCGGGGAACGCACAGACGACGAGGTCAAGTAATTGTATACAAAAAAGTTATTGGGGATGCGAGGTTGTACTCTGGGTGGTGGAGAAGTAGTTGCCCTAACTCCTAACACTAGCCCCTACCCCTAACGCCTAATCCTAACCCCACCCACTAATCCTAACCCTTAACCGCAGGCCTAAACCCTAGCCTTGAAAATCCAAGGCCACCAACAGAACATATACCGCAACGCACAGCACTACCATGCCAGTGTAATCACACAAATTCAAAATAATTTAGTAGGTCAACGGCATTGCGTCTATTAGGTGCCGCTAAATAACCACATCCTACCTGGGTGTTGGCATACAGTATTGCACACCTAGAGTCAAGTGCGTGTAGTCCTCGCATACCCAGCGTTGACCTGTTCACCGACATGACCGCCATCTACAGCTTAGTCAGGGGCATGGGTTTGTGGGTTCTTCGTCCGCTGCAGTAATGTTCGCTCGTTTATCTCGGTTCCAAGCACTGTTCTTGTCTGACCTGTGTAAATGGAGTCGCAAGTGCGACAGTAAACCTCGGACGATCGTCGCTTTTCGCGAACCTCTTGCGCATGGTTGTTTCCGGATTTCTCAAAGCAATTCGGAGCTTGCTATGGCCTTTAAGCACTTTTCCTTTGCTGACTCGACAGTTCCCTTTAAAATTGCGGCATCAATTTTTTCGCCTGCAGTTCGCCTCCCACCCTGTCTCCTCTCCACATTTCAGCTTCGGTCGTCCGCTTTTCGTCGTCCAACTCCACTTCCTGAACACATTATGGCAAATAGCAAGTAACCAGTACGATTAGCAGACTGAATCACTGATTGCCTAGGGTTGACGCCTGGAGCAAGTTTTCGGTGAAGCCCACTGCCTGAATGCACCTGAACGTTATTCCTTAGACAGCAAGAATGAATGAGGAACGACTTTAAGCGAACTGTAAACATCAGACACAGTTCAGAAGGAAAAGGAGATGCGATTGCACGGGATAGGAAGTTTATTGGCTTGACGTTTCGGAACCGCACTGGAGACCATCATCAGAGACAGTCACAGAATAGGGAAGTAGGAGCACATTAATTATAGGACGCGGTTCCCATGCAATCACACGCCCACTATATGCAGCAGTAGTCGTGTTCATCGCCGGGGTCGCAAGAGGTGTTATGCTGGCTCCTCAGTCCGCGTCCGAGCCATTAATTTTCGCAATTTCGTCATTCGTGTCGGATGCTGGCATGATGATTCCTCGGAAATTTGACCCGCTCTCACCGGCCGCGTCCTTCCCACGAGATTAATTCCCCTTTCCTGGGAGTGTCTCAGCCTCGAATATGGTACCAGTGGGTCATTGCGCTTGCTGATGCTTGGTGGGGCTGAAAACCATGATTCGGGCAGCTGGCGACTCATGCGGTTCTCAGCTCTTACGAGGATTTCAGCCTCTTGAAACTCGAAGATGTTGCCGAGTTCCGTGGAATGAGTCGCCACCTGGGAGCTAGCGTCTTTCTTCCGCATGCGCGCTGCACAGTTTCCCGACATATTTGCTCTGTCCGCAACTGCACCAGATCCGGTAAACGACTCCTGCCGTGGCAGCGGGCCCTTCGGCCTTATTACTTAGCGCCTGATGGTTGCTTCCAGCCTGTGTGCAATCCTACCCCAAGTGGAGTGAGAAGGTGGCCGAGGGCTTCCGAGACGTTTCTCACATACGTAAGCGTTCGTAAAAATATAGGGCCGGTTGAATTAGGTCTCCGGTTCCGTTTGCGTACGCACTGGTCGAAAAGTTGCGCCGGTAGCCATTGACCCTCAGTACCCATCTCGGATTCTATAATTCGGCAAACTTGTCTTCCGTTTCCCTGCAATGCATCTCAACTAGCCGCCATAGAACCCTTACGCAACTGCATTTGGGAACAATCGAATGTGTACTGCTGAAATTCGGTACTTGAGATGTGCTTGTCACTTTCCTGAACACTTTGCTTCTTAAGGCACCACAATGTTTGCAGCAAACGAGGACATCCAGGAAGGCCAGCTGGTAGTTTTCGTCCTACTCCATCGTAGACTGAATGTCTGGGAAGAAGATGTTCAGAGGTTCTTTGAATTTCAGCACATGATCCCGTTCGATGACGACGAAGTTATCACCCATATTCCAAGCCCAGTATTTCGGTCTGTGGTGTCGGAAAACCAGCGACTCCAACTGTTGTATGACCGCCTCGGCTATAGGTCCTGAAACCGGGGAACCCATCGGGATGCTTTTTACCTGTTCTTAGATTGTTCTATCGAACGTGAAGTACGCCTCAAGAAAGAACTTCAAAGATTGGATGATTTGAGCGTGTACGAGCCGATACTCCGTTCATCGTATTTGTCTCTTTGGAGTATTTTCGTGGTCTTGGTTGCCAGGTTTTTCGGCATAAAATTAAAAATGACCGAAACATCAAAAGATACTGTGATGTTGCTTGGCAATAGACTCGCCCCTATTAGTTTCTAAGGAAAGTGTTTTGTAAGCTAACTGGGGTGTCCGAATCAGCGGTCGGAAATTTGAGATGCTGAACGGCCCCTTTGCCGGTTCGTAGGTGTGAGTTCCTATTAGTGATTCGATAGGCCGTAGATGAGCATCCATATTGTGCAGTTTGTTGAACCGTAGAAATGGACAAAGCTATTTCTTGCGCTCTCGCCATGCTGCCCATTGCCAATAAAGTAGCGTTGATTTCGCTGTTCAATGTTTTTTTCAGATTTGTCTGTTCAGGTAGTCTGTTCTGTCCAATACGACAATGGAACGTCCCTTGTCCGCAGGCACGATAACTAGGTCGCTGTCGGCCTTGAGATCCCTTAGTGCGTCACGTTCGACCTTGGCCAAGGTCAAGTAGGCTGATGATGTGGTTGTTGGACACCCTCTCAAAAGTCAGACGCACCTCCGGTCTCTAAAGGATGGCCTAAACCATGTCCTAGCGTTGTCAGAGGAATATGGTCTCCTAATTAACCACCAAAAATCCGTTGAATGTATTTTTCGACTGGGGCCCTCTCCTAATCCTGAATCCCCTGACATTCTTCCTAACGAAATATCCTCTTTCAGGTAGCTCGGCGTTAATTTGTCCTCAAATCTTTCATTTTCCCTCCATAGTGAGTCCCTATTTATTAAAGTTCGTAAACTTCTTTACTACATACGTCGTTTACGTTCCTACCACACACACTTCAACCCCTAGTCTGGCGATTCATTGATGCCTGTATTCTTCCTCTTATCCTATACTGCTATCCTGTCATTTTTCCTGCTTTGCTAAAAAAGGATCTTTTAATTTTGAAACGAGTCCTCCGCATGCTCTCTTCTACCGCTGGTGTTTCTTATCTTTTTTTAGTTGACACTATCTCACAACGACACTTCAATGCGGTCAAGCAATTTGCTGGTCCAACGTTGCCCATCCCTTACATTCTGATATTGTGTCTGCAAAGTCTTCCCGCCCGATGTGCCGTAGCTTCCGACTTATATCCTGTCGCACACCGGCTCATCGAGCTTCTGTATTGCCATTCCTAGCGCGCTATCTTACGTGCAAAGAGATAGGAATACAGACGCTAAGACTAGAACTATCCTCATAATAATCGTTTCTTGTGAGTGAAACTTTGACTCTTGAATAATCTACCAACTTATTTACTGCCCATAGTGAATGGAGTTAATGTTTTGCTGAAAATTTTGAACTTACGATTTCAAAATAAAGCGACTTCCTCTCTCTCTCTCTCTTGGAAAGCACGCTGCGCAGCCTATGCGACATGAGGAGGGTTGACACTTAGTGCCTGCGGATAGGGGACGTTTTACTGTCATATATTTTAACAGGGCAGACTACTTTCAAAACGCCAGAAGTTCGGTCACAGTACTGTTGCCTGGCAGAAGTTAGAGAGAAAATGAGATTCACTCGGAGTACTCCATCCCTACGGCACTTAGCGCATTTTTCCACTACAGAGAATGCATCATATGCATAGGTGTCGACAGGCGCTGGAGGAAGGTTCTACATCACATAGGCTGCTACGCATCACTTCCTCTCCAATCGGCTCTGCACGCGTCTGCTGGGAAAGTAGTAGAAGTAGTATTATTAGTAGCATTAGCAGTGGTAATAGTAGTAGTACTTGTGGTAGAAACAGAAATAGCAGTAAGAGGAGGAGAAGGAGGAGAAGCAGGAGGAGGAGGAGCAGGAGAAGGAGGAGGAGGGGGGGCAGGAGGAGTTAGGTTGATCCTTCTCGCATTATGCGCCTATTTCCTCATTTAAAGTATTTCAACAGACCTTGAATCCACAATGAACGACCGGCAGTTTTTAATGGGGTGGTCGACAGCTGCCGAAATAACTTTATCGCCCTCGGAGCTGAAGGTCACTATCCAATGGCTCATAATCGATGCAGCCCTTTTGTCATTCTTACTTACGTGGATTCTGATATCCCCATATCGGGCAAGTTGGGGCAGGCGTGGGGGACCCCGTCAGTATTGCCAGACACTGAGTCTATGCTCATCTGTCGTCTCGACTTTATCTTACCAATGCAGCATGGTTGGCGTGGGAGAAAAGAATGGCGTTGACCCTACCCCTGTCTGCTTCACTATAAGAAAGTTTACCTGCGAGTCACGAGGGAACTTTTTCTCATACTGGTCTGTCTTGAACTACTTATTACGGGCCAGTAGTGCTACTTCCAAGTCTGAAGTCATAAACATAACCCTTGGTTATTTATGCCACCTGGAACTCCGGGGTAACTGATCCGCAGATCGCAGCCATTTTGTTTCCAAAAACCGTACCCGAATGCGGTAAGCTCAGGGCAGGTTGCAGGCTGCAGGATTTTGGATTAGAACTGCCCCGGTTTGCTCAACACTCAATTTTGGCTGCTTTTACTCCACGATGTCGCGCCAACTTCGAATTCCACTACTTTATCTGTTCAGACTATTCGATGGCATCGAGTCAACCATTTTATCAAGATCTGCGATGACTCGCGTTGTCTACACTAAGGGATGCTTCCAGTGCTCCTCGCGATGTGCACAGTCTACCGACTTGATTATTTATCTTGCGAACGATTAACCACTTCCATTTCAGAAAGAAAATTACACTGGCGCTTCCTTCACCCCTTCCTTCCTTCACCCCTCCACACGCTGCCGTTTCGGCCCTTAGATACACGGGATCTGCGCATGCTGGAACCATAAGTCCATACACGTGACTGCATGACCACCAGCAATTGATATGGACGAAATTTAATCGGAAACGGTAGGATCACTGAAATAGTCATTTCCCACCACTGATACTGCAACGATGTTTGAACTCGAATTAACCGGTCATTGGACAATGGCCGCATTATTCTGCTACAACCTTGCATAATGTAGACCGAAATGAGTAGTATTCAGTCAAACGTGAGTGAAATACGCAGAGACATTAAGAGATAGCTGCTAGATCACAAACGAACACATAGTCTCTGTGCCAAGCTTTAGTCATCTTATCCATCTCCCCGGTAGTGTTTTTGTGCCCCTTACTTAGGACGCCGAGGTTCATTTCTCGGTCTGGCAGTATCCCACCCAATGAGATCTTCGAAGAAGGCCGAAAATTTGTCTGCTTTCATGATTGACTGACACTCAGCCGTCCTTGACATTTCGCTCAGTCTATCTCCACATCGTTGTCCTACACCGAGGCAGACGGAAGCGATGTCCTTGCTGGCCGAAATGCAGACAGTCCGCAATGAAGTCTTATCCAGACACTGCAATTCCCAATAGCAGATGATTAGTCTACTAACACAGGACCTGACGGGTAATGGCTCGTCCTCAGAAGATGTCATAACACACGATGTTTGTAGCACCTCTGTTAGTAGTCACTTCTCCATTGATCGCTGTGATTCGTACTGCTGTTGCTGGCGTTGCCCTTGGTGGGTCGAATCAATCAGCGCGCACTGATCATAGCCCTTCAGTTGTCTATAAACATGACTACACTGTTGCTCGCTAGGCCGTGATAGTTGGTACAGTTTGTCGGAGGGAGTGTTTCACAGTTGTGCCGACCTCCATACACACCTCCGGTAGACAAGTTTTGGTGGTTTTCGCCAATCAGGCGTGACCCATTTAATGACATCCATTCGACCCAGTAGAATCAGAAATGGGATCTCCATTACGCCCTGAAGGCCACATTGCTTTCCACTACCCCTACACTCGCTGGCCGCTTGGTTAACACGCACGTTTTGAGGTTCGTGCTTCAGGAAAGTTGTCTGCAAGACAGATTTATAACCGTCTGCTGGCTGTCTGCGTCCATATGGCGTGATGGCATACAGGCAGTGAGTAATTACATTAAGTGTCATCCAAAATCTTGAAATTCGTTTTCGATGCGCGATGAAGTGGGGAGACCGATTATCGAGCAGCCTCAGGATGCTGGCGTATGCAGGCATTTCTTTTCGGATGTTTTTACTTTCTGAGGAAATCAAAAAGCAACAATTTCTAGATTGGAGTATCTACCAGAAAGCAGAGGGGGGATGCTGGGGGACCCACTGATGAGCCGAACCCCTCGCAGCTGCGCAATGCAGCGGCAGAGTATCGGCGAAACACCCGTGTATTGGCCTTAAGGCTAGTACCTGTGCTGTTAGTATGGGATCCTATACCCCACAGTATACTACAAGCTGTCTGTCGGCAATGAATAGCACGCGACTACCCACTGTGGCTGATGGAATTCGGGCCAAATATTCCTGCATGGAAACTTGGGTGTGAGCCTATAGACCTTGAATACAGTGATCTACTCCAAGTTCGCAGTTAATTTTTGAGGAAACGACAAAGCAATAATCTGCACTACGTAAAGAATGAACACTTGTATGTTATGCATTTTCAGTTGATTTTCGTCTTGCATTTACGCTTATATATATATTCAATTAAAATCACGCGCAAAAAATTTTCTTTTTTCTTTTTCTTCTTCTTCTTCTTCTTCTTCAAACCTTATAATCAGAAAATGAGGATTTTCTGATTTCGGAAGGATTTTTTGATTTCAAATTAATTTTTGTTTTTATCTACCATTGAATTTGTGTTCTGGGTTTACAGTCTAGAGATTCTACACTTTTGACATAAAGAAATCCGTCAAATATCTCTTGGTATTGAGAAGATACCGTATGAGGCTCATATAATATTGTAATAGTAGGACGCTTTGTTGTATGCTTGCTTAGTTTCAGTAATAAACGGGCTAACGCGACGATATTTGAATGAACATAAGGGGCGAGGAATAAGTATAGACGAGGGTTGTGAAAATAGCAGCTACTGTTTAACAACTTTGCCAGCGTTTTGACATGCCCGCTTTACTGGCGGACATATGCATTCCATCTACCAATAGAAGCCGAGACACGAGTCCCAGGAAGCAGTCTTGAAGAACGAGAGATGATCGCTGGGGCAAGAGCTTTTTTAATCTGACGTTTCGAATTCCTGCGCGAACCCATCATCGAAAACAATAGCAGATACGGGTGGTTCATGCATGAGGGGCTGCAGTATGCATAGGATGCAGTCGCCATGCTACCGCATACCTATGAACATTCACGGCTCCCCCCCCCCCTCATCCCAATCGCTGGACTTGGTGTGCTGACAAATTGATGGCCGACATTCGCGTCGTTAATTGCTGCAATTTCATCACGTGCACTGGATGTTGGTGTGATGATTGCTCCACCATCTGACGCGCTGACCCTGGCGTTGGGAGCAGTGATCATTTGTGCCCTCCCCGCGTGGCTAATTACTCTGCTATTCGAAGTCTCAGCACCGAGTGCGGATGGGGAATGCCGTTGCACTTGAATGAACTGGGGACCAGAAAACCATGACTCAAGCAGCTCACGGGTCACGTGATTGCCACCTCTTAGCAAGAATTTCAGCCTCGTAGAGTTCGAACGTGTGGCCGCACTTCGTCGAATGAGCCGCAACTTGAGAACTAGTGTGATTTCTCCTCACCGCTGCGGCATGTTCGTCCATTCGCGTCTGGAGTTGTCTTCCGGTTTTTCCAACGTAGTTGCTTTGTCCCCAACTGCACCACATCCAAAAAACGACTACAGACGTTTCTTGTTGTGGCAGTGGGTCTTTCGGCTTCATTACCTGACGCCCGATGGTTGCCTTCGTTCTGTGTGCAACTGCTACCCCGAGTGGTGCGAGAAAGCGGCGAGCGCTGCCGTATGTGAAGAACTTTTCGGAAGCTGTCGGCCGTCTTTGAAAGTGGTTAATTTTGAATGAGTTAACGTGAACAATAGCCTATTTATATACTACAAGGAATTCTATGACAGCTGTATTTTAAGCTTGCGGTGACGGTGACTTACGTGTTTTACTCGGCATCGGTTGCACACACTGTCCGCTGAAGCGACATATGCCCTGCCGTTTGCGGAAATTCACGTAAGAACAACCGCGTGAGTCGCGAGTAGCTTGAGGCTTGGTTCACCGGTCCCCAGTTCATTGACAAGTGCAATTATCTTCCCCTCCCATACTCAGTGCTACGACTTCGCCTAGGCGGAGTATTTAGCCATGTGGGAAGCGCACAGGTGAACACTGTTCCCAACGCCAGCGTCGGTGGATCAGAGGATAGAGCAATCATCACACCCACATCCAACGCACATGATGAAGTCGCAGCAATTAACGACACGATCGTCGGCCATCAAATAATTAGCACACCAAGTGCAACGATCCCCGATGAATGGGGGAGCCGTGAATGTTCATAGGTATGATGTTGCATGGCGACAGCATCCTATAAATACTGCAACCTCTTGTGCATGAACCACCCACATCTGCTTCTGTCTCTGATGCTGTGTTCGAGCGGAACTGCGAAACATCAGACGAATAAAACTTTTGTTCTAGCGACCGTGTCTCCTTCTTCCATTCCATCTACCATTATTTTGAGTATTGTTTTACTACCTGACTGCTCTCCGAGGCGATTTTGTTTTTAAAAAGCTGCGTGTAGGGTAAGCAGCTCCATCGACCAATGCAGACGCTTCAGCAGTTTCGACTTCTCGGAGCGGTACAGGTCAGCGGGTGTCATCCTACCGACGGCGGGCCAAACAAAACTCTGCAGAACAAAACCTTTTTTAAAAAACATAGAAGGAGGTCGTCCATAGTTTTTCCTTACTTCATGCGCATACTTGGTCTTTACCTATAAACGTTTTTTGAACCAAAGGGCGTCATTTCTTCTGTCTCTACACTTGACAATGAATTTCAAGTAAATAAAAGAGAAAAAATATTTTGATATGTTTTCTATATGATAAATGTGAACCTATAAGCGCAGTCTAACTTGGTAGAAAAGATTATTCCACGTAGACAATTACTTTTATCAAGTATGATCTTCGTGGACAGCTAAACAGATGTGAGTTTAGAAGTCGGAACCCTATTGTTACTGGACTATCTTATAACAATGCTGCACGATAATCAACCTTAAAATCTTATTTATATACTCCTGCATAATCCAAACGAATTTCAAAATTGTTATTGATAATCTGTGTGATTGGTCGCTGACTGTTAATATAAAGTTATGACCGAAGCGGCTGATGGTAGCATTTTGGTTCATAGCCAAAAAACCTTTATCTGTCAGTGGTTTAGGATGAGAGAGGAATTCGATGTGTGAGAATAGTGCAACTAAATTTTTTGCAAACAATTAAATATGGAGTGTGTCTATATCTCTTGCCTAAAAACGGCCGACGTTGGCTTTGAACGCTATAAAACTCAAAAAGGAACAAGACAAAGTTTTCATTGCAGACAACCGCATACTCAGAGCAGTTTTCACTTAATTTTTTCCGCTTCAGCTGCGTTCGCCATGTAACTTCAATTTCGAGATCTTATTTTGGGTCCATGATGAATGTACGCAATTGGAGTAAAATTCTCGACGTAACATAATTCGGAACTTTTGGGTTCCATAAAGTCTATTCAGAGAACCGTGTACTATCACTAATAGTGTATGTCAGATGTTCGGAGCTCGTTTAGTCTCCTTCCGTACTGTTACAAAAAATTATTTTAGTCTTTAAAAAAATACGGAAAGGCAATTTGGTTTTAAGGGTTATATCCGAAAATCATTTTATGCCAAGCTACTAGGAAAGAAAATTTAATTCGAACGAGAAGTACATTACATCAGTAGCGGATTCACAAAAATAGTCTATCTTACGCAAATTCTGCGAATCTGACTGCCATATTAATCCAACTAAACAAACTGGCGAACGATTGGTAGAAGGGGTCCCGCGAGCGATCCAAGGCATTGGAGCTGATGGGCATACGATTCTTCATGGCGATACACGGTGACTCATCTTGCTTATCCTTTGCCTTAGAGGAGTCTAAAAGTCTGGTTTGAAAAAAAGAACAGGAATAGGCATTCCAGTTAAATAAGTATATTTATATACCAGTCAACCATTTCTTGGCCGTTTAGACATACATAAACTAGAATTCTCGTGAAGAACACGAGTGTTACCATGCACATTCTACGCCACTGGGTTTTAATTCCGCAGCGAACAGCTATCCCCGCACATGTGTGACTCACGTGACGGTCTGGGGGTGAAAGAAGAGCGGTCTCCGCCGTGTCAGACCCTTCGTTTCCGTTCCGCGACGAAAACCTGCGAGGCTCAGCTAAAATGAGATGCTCTAAATACATAGTTTTCCCGAAGCTGTGAGCCCTTATGCCATCGTGGCGCAATGAACTGTTAAGCTCGTCTCATTTCTGTGGAAATGTTAAAAACGCTACTTACAAGTTGCAGATAGCATGTTATACGAATAATTTATTCCTTATTTGTCCAAAAATGTCAGAATTTAAAAATTCTTTGAGACCTCAATCTGGAATACTGTTGCTAATTGTGTTCCAAAATAAACTCTTCTGTTGACAGCAATCCAGATATTCCACTTTCGTGAAACATGCATCTGTGGGGATGCATGTATCCCTAGATGTATAGTTATCGCCCTAAGAACGATTCAAAGTTTTCAGTTGCAACTTTTGAAAATCTCTCCAGATCTCAGAGAATAAATAAGTTCAAAGTCGGCAGTCACTACAACGGGAGTTCTTTCGAACGTATTTGACGTCGTCGTGAATCTTTTTTAGGGACAACAGTTTGTTAAAACAAAAGCGCCCCCATGTATTTGGTGAATGTGGTCGAAACAATACGATAAATGAACAGTTAATAGATGCTTTTGGCAGACCTCATTTATTCTTTTGAATATATTGGGAAAACTCAGCGGATCACAGTTCGCTACTCGTTCAAAGCCAAAATATTTAACTGGGTTCCCAATTCGAAAAGATTCCTCAAGTGAGGTTGACATGTTAATTATAGTGTCGCATAATGCCAGGACAACCCAGTCACGTCAATATCCCGAATTTCGAACGAACTTCTTATCGGCCGCTTGGATAAACTACATTCCCCCAAAAGTGACAGCTAAGACGGCATGGATTGTTTACACTGGTTTTTCTATGTTCTTTTAAAATCAAATATATTTCATGGAATACTTGCTCATAATACGTTTTCACGGCTTCATTTGGCAGAAAATTATGTCTTCTTTAAATTTTACACGTATAGTTGGAGTGTCCCTGGGTCTTAAATAAATTTTAGTCATGAAATTTTAATTCCCGGGAAATGTCCCACCACAAAGCATCGTATCAGCACATCCAGTATTGCTGCTTATAAAGTGGACAAGGTGGTCCACATTGGATGCAAAATTTTATGAGTCCTATAGTTCCTATTCTTTATAGCATACAGAAATGTGTGATCTTTCTTGTCTGGAACGTTTACAAACTGTGGATCACAAATCCTGAATGCGGGTGTTACGGCAATTCGGGTTCATTATTATTCGGAAATCAAGAAAAATTTTTAAAAGCTCGAGAAATCGGAAAATACGATCACTCATTTCCCTAGTCCGGGACACTTACTAGACATCAGACAATGCGTGAAATTGAGAATTTATTTTTAAGTCATCTTTTACATACGAAAACACGGAGTGCTGTGCTAGATGGAGACTAGCTACTTTGTGAGAACTAAATCGGACTTGCACAGTCAAGCAATCGGTCAGTTTGTTAATCCGGTCCTGTAAGCGGCACTTTATATTAGAGGTACATGAAGGTGGTCTGAAAAGAACTATTGGCTAACCTTGCATCAAGGGGACTGCTAGAAAGTAAAGGTGAGGCAGCATTGCTTTGGGAATAGGTCTCACTTTACCCAGCTTTTGCTTCTTCGGGCCATTTGGGCAGGTGTTTTTTCGTCTGCCTTTTCGCCGTACTGACGTCTTAAAATGCACGCAACCTCATGGAAGCCATTAAGTATCGAGCATGCTCAAAGGTAGTCTGGGATAGTCATCGAAAGACTGGAAACAGAGTGCTAGCAGTCGTTCAATTGTAAGCCAGGTGAACAGGTCTATAACGCTCTTTGAATACACTCTTTTTTGACCTCCTGAAGAAACCACACTCTTTAAAAAATGCATACTTAAATAGCATGCATTTTTTCTATTGATTGTCAATAGTCTTATAAATTCAAATAAATTCTATAGAAAACATTCATAAAATATGCTCTGTTTTGCTTATCTGGTAAGAAATCACATTGTATTTATATTTTATATCCGAAGAAATTGTGTATTTAGGTTTTAAAAGAGTTTCTGACTATGAGATTTTTAAGACCGTGCATAGTCCATGCATGCAAGACCGCACATTTCCATTTAATTATGCTCCTCGTGAAATGTACAACACAACCTGCAACCAAGGCAAAATTTCATGAATTCTTTGTTGTATCTTCTTAAAGGCATAACGGACTATATGATTTTCCTTACGCGGAAAGCATGCGCCTTGTAGACTGAAATTACTAAACGCTGATCCAATGGCAGATCGGACTGAAAATTAATTGAGAAACTTTTTTTAAAACCTAAATGTACATTTTCTTCGGGCACAAAATATGAAGGCGTGATTTCCTACCAAACGAGCAAAAGAAAGCATATTTTAGCATGTTTTCTATAAAATATGTTTGAATTTATTAAACAATAGAAAATCAATAGGAAAAATGCATTCTACTTAAGTGGTCATTTTTTACCCAGTGCGGTTTCTGCAGGAGATCAGAAAGAAACGCATACAAAAGCCGACATTCTGGCGAGTCCGTACTATTGTAGGATTATGTTGCTAGATAAGTTATATTACAACGCCACCTTATTAATCCTTCCTAATCGGAAACGCATTCCAGAATTTTGGTCACACAGTATGTGGCCCCCTTAGCAGGACATGGGAAGAGGAACGTCCTGCAATACGATCGGCTTTGGGACAAATGCCAGTTAAAGGAAGGCTAGATTAGGGAATAGGTTTATGGCCAGATTTGAAGTCAACAGGAAAGAAGTGAAAATCATGTCTAGAGTTAAAGTAGGGTCTGGTATTAACTCCTAAGTTAAGGTTGAGGGTAGGGTTAGCGTCAAGATTTGAGCGAGGGTTCAATTTTATATTACGGTTATTGTCAGGGTTAGGACGCGGAATATGTTTCCCTTGCCGAAATTATGCACTGATCCACCTCTATTACTTGAGCGGGACGTTCATTTTTCCACGTTCTGTTTAGAGGAGCTGCATAAGGCATCCCTACCTACACTTTTTTCATACAACTATATTTTTTAAATGGACGTCTCCAGTCAACTCTGGTCCTAGAGAACGCGTCTAAGGAAGCTTGATCTTGAAGTAGGAGACACGATCGTCGGGACAAGAGCGTTATTGGCCTGACGTTTCGGATTCCTACTCGAATCCATCATTAGAGACAAAAGAGCAGAAACGGGTGGTTGCTGCACAAGGGGCTGCGGTATTTATAGGATGCAGTAGCCATGCTACCGCATACCTATGAACGTTCACGGCTCCCCCTTCATCCGGGATTGTCACACTTGGTGTGATCATTGCTTGATGGCCGACATTCGAGTCGATAATTGCTGCAATTTCATCACGTGCGTTGGATGTTGGCGTGATGATTGCTCGACCATCTGACGCGTTGAACCGGGTGTTGGGAAGAGTGTTCACCAGTGCGCTCTCCGCGTGGCCAATTACTCCGCCTAGACGAAGTCTCAGCACGCTGTATTGAATGGGAAGATCGTTGCACTTGTTGATGGACTGGGGGCCAGTAAACCATGATTCCAGTAGCTACCGGTTCACTCGGTTGTCACCTCTTGCGAGAATTTCGGCCTCATCGAATTTAAATGTGTGGCCGGATCTCGTCGAATGAGCTGCAACTTGAGAGCTGGCGTCATTTCTGCGCACCGCTGCCGCGTGTTCGGCTATTCTCGTTCGGAGCTGTCTTCCGGTTTCTCCGACGTAGTTGCTTTGTCCGCAACTGCACCAGATCCGATATGTCGGCCATCAAGCAATGATCACACCAAGTGTGACAATCCCGGATGAAGGGGGGAGCCGTGAACGTTCATAGGTATGCGGTAGCATGGCTACTGCATCCTATAAATACCGCAGCCCCTTGTGCAACAACCACCCGTTTCTTCTCTTTTGTCTCTGATGATGGATTCGAGTAGGAATCCGAAACGCCAGGCTAATAAAGCTCTTGTCCCGACGATCGTGTCTCCTTCTTCAAGACTACTTCCTGCGACTCGGCTCTTCGATTCTATTGGCGAAGCTTGATCTTGTTGAAAATGTGTCGATCGCACACAGGAATTGCATCTACTGTTCTCTCTAAGCATTTTCGACAATTCCGTCCTCTCAGAAATCTGTTATAGTGTCTTGCATCTTTGTGTTCAAGTGGTACCTTGATCGTCGGATGTAAGTTTTTGACGGCTATGGCCAGTAATTCACAATTTGTGTCTATGCATGAGGATGAGAATGCCATCGGAATACCTTTTCTGTGATTTTGTTTACTCCGAATCCTTGGTGCTTCCTGTTGATACATTTTGCGAGCAATATCCGCTAGAAGTATATCTACTGGCTGGTCTGTATTCATTTTATCGTTGTGCATGTAAATCCATGAACTGACTAGAAGTAGCAATTCGGTTTTTGGAAAGTTGTAGTGGCTGACGTGATTGCTTAGTATCAGAAAGGTTTTGGACGCGTGCCTACTTTCATCTAGTTACACACGGATGAATTAATCCTGTGCACTGATGCGGTTTTAAGTCGTAAGAACGCTTCGGTTAATTCTTATGTACCTTCTTTAGTATACCAAACGCTATTCGGATGGCTGATCGCTATTTTCCAAACAGCAGCAGCAGCAGTGAGAACTTGCTTTGGGAGAATTCTCCCAATGAGGATACACGTCAGCGTATCACACCTGTTGTGAGGAATTTCGGCGGCTCAATAAAGAGATCCTGTCGTTTTCGTTTCCTAGACAGACAACAACTATTTGATGACATTTGCTGGGACCTAATAGCCCCACATGCTCCTTATAACATATTGTCCGGTCTGTAATTGCGTCTCTGCGTCTCCATAAGTGATGGCACTGACATTCTTCCACATGTCACTTGAGCTAAAAATCATGACTAACCGCAGCCGACCACTGAACATTAGAGGATATGAAGAATTAATTAATTAATTGCGCTTTCTGTCGCGCAAAGAAGTTATTGCGATCTTTCTGGATCTATGGTGTGCTTGGCGCACAAATGAACTCCAAGAAGACGAAGACCTCTAAGCAACCGAAATCAGCAACCACGGAAGAAAAAGTTATATTCATGCTGCTCCAATGCTGCGATAGACACATTACTCGTGGAAGTGACGCTCTACGGTCACAAGCAACTGCCTCCCCTCACGATTAGGCTGGACTTCGTGGACTTGTTAATTGTTTAATGGTGAGTGGGAAGGGAGTGGGAAGGAAGAGTGAGGTCGACGACTCAGCGCACTTTCTCCTCACTATAAACAATCTGACGCGCTTGAAGCTATCACGGTGTGCTAAAAGCCGTGGCTTGGAAGGTTGTCAACTGACGGGGTAACTTGGACCTCCTCCTTGACCGGAGGCGGTCTGAGAGTTAGGCTGCAATGGCTCCTTTTTAATGTGGCCTTTATGGCACTCCCATCACAGTGTGGGATCCGAACCAGGCGTTGGCGGCACGCCTAGGTGCGGCTTCGGCCGTGCCAGCCTCCAAATCTCTGTTGTTTTGGTTGAAATCCTGGTTATTTGTTGTGTGGACCAGGGTGTGTGGTGGAATGCCATGGTGAGGATCCGTCCGAGCCATCCACCTGCGGCCCCCCTCGTCTCCGGTCTTCGTGACTCTGTCTTGACACCGGACTCGGGCGAGGGAGGAGGAGAGGGTGTAGGTAGATGCTACGCAAGTCTACCGGCACTATAAACCCCCTGCGTAAGTCACCGTCCCTGCTCCCATTGCTGCTGCAACTGTGGGGCACACGGTGGACATCATCGAAACCGATGATCGAACTGTCATGTACTCAGGTTTGTCTGCGGAGTCTGAGCTGAGATCATTCAGCTGTTCATTTATAGCAGGCTTTCTGTGAGGGACTAATTCTGTAGCCTCACTCTGGCAAGACACGATAACAGGAAACCCGCGTAGGTGGCTTTGCGCAATATTCCAGGAGAACCAGGCTTATAGTCAAGGGTGAGAATTAGGGTTAGGGCTGGGGTTTAGGGTAATGTTGAGGTTCAGATAAGGATAGTGTTAAACGACTGGATTAGGGCTAGAGTTAGGGGTTGGACACGCAAACAGGGACGGTAAGGATAGGTCTGTAACCCCACTAGGTATGCGCTAGCATGGCTACTGCATCCTAAAAATACTGCAGCTCCTTGCGCATGAACTGCCCATATCTGCTATTGTCTCTGATGATAGGTCCGAGCAGGAATCCGAAACGTCAGGCGAATAAACATCCTGTCTCAGCGATCGTGTCTTCTTCTTCACGACTACTTCCTAGAATTCGTCTCTTTGCTTATATTGGCAATATGATCATTAATAATACACTCAATAATATACTTAGAAAATATGTTCAATAACGCTTTATCAGCAAAAAAGTTGGATGGCTTTAACCGTACGTCATAGAGACCTGTACATGATGTTGATTAACAGGTGATTTCAAATGAAAGGAAACGCTTAACGAGCGGCAAATATAGGTTTGCATCAATACAACCTACGTATGTGCAGGTATTTAATAGCAAAAGGTTCACGAGGAATGTTGATCAAAAGACATAGGCTTAACCGCGCCTTAAGATTGGAGGCTAGTCCTTCGTCTCTTATACAAGGAGCCGCGTTAAAACCCTGAATGACCTTCATCGGATCAGTGCGGTAATAAACAGTCGCTTGCAGCTCACTCAAAGCAACCGCCTTCAACAAAACTCCATAGCTGTTTAATGCATTTCGAAGAAAACTTTGCAGTTGCACTACAGTTTTAAACGCGTCCTCTTCCAAAAAAATGTTAAGTGTCCCTGCCGATTTGGCGATTCACAGAGAGTATTGCTGACGCCTGTTAGGACATTGACTTCCCTAATAATCTTCCCACTTCTGTGAAAGGTTTGGCTAATGTCATCTGAACCAAATTAGATAACGGACTGTCTTACCACAGCAGTCTATCCTCTGACGTCAAGCAAAGTCCTAAGTGCTGAAACGCGTCTCCCTGACCAGTGTGTGACATTAAACCTGCTCTTAGTGGGCAGATACTTGCCTGCGTGACGATGAGTAACGGGGGAGCAGGAATATAGTGTTACCACTAGACAGGAGCGTTGCGTGACGCGAGTGATAGTCAAATGCAACAGTGTGGTCAAAAGGATAAACACTTAAATGGTATTAGAACGTAATTGTCTAGGAACGCGTTATGCTTAATGGTTTTCATCGGACTGTCTAAGTTCCGCAAGTATTCCCACGTTACACATGAAAAGTCAATTTCACAAACACGTGTTTTCGGCAATTCTTCGTTAGACCGACACAGCTACATGGAGGAACGCAAATATAAAAAATTAACAGTGCTTAAAGATGTCTGAAGGGCTAATAAATCATTAACACTCATCTTCTCCACGCCACTCGCATGGCGAGGTCAGCGGGTTTTGGTCGATAGAGCCAGGGGAGGGGGGTAAGAGAGTCTTTGAGTGATGTTCTTGGATTGAGTACACTGAGTACCCATCACTGTGATTAGGGATTAAAGGCGGCATGTCGTCATCATTTGAGGTTGGCAATGGCCACACTGGAGAGAGTGTTTGTATCCGCGTTTTCTGACAGCATAGCACTAGATTCGCTAGCCGCGTAGCCACTGCCTCAGCCGTTGCTATCATCCGTTGACATTTAGAGAAGCTTGTTGGTGTCTGGTAGACGATTTGAAGTTCTGCCTTGGCAACGACTCTGTGATTCGTATCGACTAAATGTGCGAGAATGGAACTCGAAATCGGTCGGGTCAAACCTCAGTCTGGTCAGACTGGCATAAGTGAACGCACGCTCTTTACCAGGCGTCTCGTTGTGCGGCCAATGCATCCTGCTCCACAGGCGCAAGTGAATGAATAAATGCACATTGATGTGGCCTCCAACGGTAGTCTGTCCTTACCTCCCAAACGTAGCAGGGGAGGGTTTTGGAATCATACGCCCAAATTTGCCAAACTCATCATGCGGGTGGTGTGGGGATGATGCGTGTTAATGGCTTAGTAGCCCTTGAAACACCTTTAAACACTATTGCTTTTCGCAGAATGGTATTACCGACAAAGACAAGGGAGACTGGACTGGCCATTTCTGGCTTATTAGCCGTCATCAGCCAGCCATACCCAAGCCCAAACTGTGGAACACCCGAGCCTCGAACTCGCGACCTGTTGGTTTAGAAGTCCACGCCTCTACCCACCGGGCCAGGAGCCCGTTACCCTGTCGGTTTGTATATTTTGGTTTGTTTGGTTCTGTAAATTTTCATTCCGCCAGGTAACTATATTAGCCTGTAGAAGAATTACTGAAAACGTGTTTGCTAACTTGACTTTTCAAGTTTTCTTTTGTCCTTTATTTCAGGGAAGTGGTGTCTCTTTACGGACATGCGTAGATTTCCAGGCAGACATATTGCATGTTTCTGCCGGCCACAGTAGGCTTGCAATGATTCATCTCTTTGTGAGTTTAGCCAATTTTATGACTGCAACTGGACAGCAGTTATAGGCCCTGGGAGGTAGTAAGCATGCGGCGAGATGGGCGGATTTGCCGGGATCACACCAGATAAATTATGCTCTGGGAGAGGAGGTACAAACAATCTAACCAGCAAGCGAGGAAGTGATTCGCCTGGAAATGCACCCTTCTGATGAAATATCCGCGACGTAGTATTAACACTGGAAATGCTAATTAGACGTACACCAGTCTACATGGCTTTGGGGACCTGCAACCAAACCGAATTGTTAAAATCCTGGCATTGGCCAGACGCGTTGAATAAGGTATGACTGTGGGAAGTAAAGTGGTTAGCGTACTTAATTTTTTGCTGCTTTTTTTAGTTTTTGACAAACCTTTTGTTAGGAAGTTTTGCCTAGATTGTTCGATATGTGCCGAAATGTGAAAACTCATTTTTCTTTTAAGGACTGATGTCCGTCAAACATCTAATGAGTCATTTAACTCATGAACTGAGTATGAGCTTCCAAGCAATTGATTAATTATCGAAATTGGACATGACAGCTTTAAATAAAGCGCCGAATTTAAAAGGAACAACTGTCCGTTAAGTGAAAATAAGAAAATGGAGCATGACCCTTGTTTTCTCAGATAAATTCGAATAAGACAATTACTTGTGAACCCACAGGCCACTAACTTTTATGATCTCATTAGATTTTGCATGTATGACTGTGTTGCCTTGTACAAGGCCTACACTGACATTATCCAGATTTAAAATAAGACTTCAAGAGGGATAGACGTATCAAAAACGCAGAAATCGTTGTCAATAAATCCATTAGACTAATCGAATTTTATTTGCTTTGCCTCTATCCCCCAAATGAAGATAATGTCATCTGAAAGGGCAAACATTAAAAAGAAAACAAGAATAGAGGTCAATTAAATAAAGCGGAAATGCGTCTTACTACCCAACTCGCGCGATCGCAAATGCCAGAAGGCTTTGTGTTAACATGTGCAGACTGGAAAAGCGTTGCTCATCACAGCAAAGAATAGCCCTTGTGATCTGGTCAAATAAAACTTGACAGACGTTTTATAACTTTGTGCCAAATTCATGTATCGTAACTTACTCATCAGCGAGAGAAGATGATGGATTCCACAAGAGAAGATTCGGTGCTGCTAAAATCAACCTTTTGAAGGGTGTCGATTTTGAAGGACATTAGGCATCAATTTCAGTAAAATTATCTAATGCGTCTCAAAATACAGCATCGAGCGGCAACACTCAAGTTTCTTTCTACCCAATAAATGGTAAAAGATGTTGCTGATCCTAAAAGGTGTTCGTGTATTGCAAATTAAAAATTAATGACGGCATTAAGAAAAGGATACGCACAGTATTCCATACCTCCCCAGACAACCGCCAAAACCCGAAAAACATGTTTGCTGACTTCGGCATTGGAATTTTCGATGAAGCATTCTGGAAAAGAAGCCATTCTGCCTATAAGCTGTCTGTAAGGTCGGACAGAGTTGAAAAGATCATGTTTTGCCATATACAGTAGGTGAGTCAACTCATGCAACACATGCAACAATTATACTCTATAAAAATGACTACCTAAGTAGCATGCATTTTCTCACTGATTTTCGATTCCCTTAAAAATTAAATTATATTTCATGGAAAACATGCATAGAAATAATCGAAGGAAGGTTATCATTCGGTTTTCAAAAAAGTTTCCATTCCCGAATACTTTGAACCCGACCTGTCTTTGCCCTTACATTCAGGGCTTCAAAACTACAAGTCGTAAATATTCCACGTACAGAAAACCCTACAGTTATCTACGGTATTAAAAGGAAACTACGTGGGGTTTATAAAATTTAGCAGTAGATTTGAGCCATGTTGTTAACTTTACGAGTCACATTGGTAAATGCAGAGACAAGACGTTTTATAAACGGCCATTTCGCGGTATTAGAAAATATCCCAGTTAGAAACCTTTCTAAAACCGAAATATACGCTTTCATCGAATATACTATTGGAAAAAGACGTATTTTTCAACAAAATGAGCAAAATAATGCCCATTTTTATGCATGTTTTCCATGGCATATAATCGAATTATTAAGGGCATCGAAAATCAATGAAAAGATGTATGTTACATAAGTGGTCATTTTTTCACGTGCATAAAGTCAGAAAGAATGTCGTTCGAAAGCCGGTAGCCTGAGGTAACTGAATTATTATAAAATTATGCTGCATGGTAATAAGTTTTAAAACCCTCCTTAATTAATCTTTTCAAAACAAAAACGCATTTCTGAATTTCGGTTAAATTTTCATGAGTTAGCCTACCTACTGCAATTACTTTTTTCTACGCATTTCTAACTTGTCGAGTTGTACGAAACGAGAAAGCGCCCTAAGTTTGTTGTTGCATCTACAGAACTTTCATATCGTGTGTGAGCGTTCACCAAGAGGGATCAGAAATCGCAGCACACTGCACATCGGCGCCATAGGATATCCTTCAATGCTTTCAAACCCCTCGCTCAGTTAAGGCCAACGTCAAAACCCTAATGGTTTTTATATAAGTGCGAGAGGTTTCGTGGCATATAATCCCTGATTTTTAGGGCCGTTGTTTTAAGATAAGAAGAAGAATCTGTTGCTGGAACAAGGGCTTTATTCGCCTGACGTTTCGGATTCTCACTTGCACTCATCATCAGATACAGTGACAGAAACGGGTTTTAAGACTTGCTGGCAGTTTTTCAAGACAATCACTTGGTATGTCACCCTACTGGACTTCAAGGTTTTTTGGACTCTGTTAAGAAATTATTCACCAAACCACGCTCCTTGCGGCCTGGTGTGCGCTAGCAGTACCAGGTTCCCTGCTGACAGGTGCGCTGGCGTTCTTGCTGGGCCGTGTGCATAGTTGCCCATTGACCTATGTCGCCCACTCCTATCTCTGATCCATTTTTGTTGTTGATTAAAACCTTGACAAGTGTTCGTTGTGGACAAGGGGGTGTGGTGGTACGCCTAGGTGAGGGTCCGGCCGCGCTCTCCACAGCTCCTGACCCTCTTGACTATGTCTTAACAACAACCTCATGCGGGGAAGGGAAGAGGGAGGGTGATAGATGCTGCGCAAATCTGCTCTCACCATAAAACAATTCACCCCCGAGCCACCGTGCCTGCCCTCATCTTGCTGTGGAGCACACGATGAAATCGTCGGCAACATGCTCGAACTGCCATGACAAACTGCTAATTCCTAGTATTGAATAAATATTCCAAGACTATTCATGAACGGTCATTTACCGGATGGACGTTGCCCTGGTTAATAGATTCTGCAGGTATAAATGCAAGAATAAATGAAAAGTATTTTTCTTGTTGATAAGTCACGTCAAGGTGATGTTAATCTCCTGAAATGCAATTGACCTTGCGCTAACTTCCAGGAAAGGTGTCTCTTCTACAGTCCTGGTACCAATCTTAACCTTAAGACTAATCGTGGCCCTGTATTTCGGGGCTCTATTCCTGGTAGGATAGGTTCTAAAGGGGGGCGGTGTAGTGTATGTTAAGGAAGTATTTATCGTTACTCTTCTCCCTCAACAGAGCATTTTAGAGTTTACTCACGTCACGGGTCGGTATCTGCATGACATTTCAAAAATGTTAAAAAGGAGGTTGGTAACCATGAGCAAAAGTAAGAAAGACATGGACAACTGCAAAATCGATCGGTTTCTATGGGAACACGTGTATGAAGTGCTGAATATTTCATTCTGCACCACTTGAGTAGCTCACTAAAATTAAAATCGAGAAGCTTGCGGCCTAAGCGAAGAAAAAAGGATAAAAAGGGAAGATATTAGATTGCGGGTATTTACGACTGTCTGCCGATTTCGCAGCGGCTTACTAAAAACTGTTTTCATCTTGTGAGCCTTTTGTCAAACTTTTTCTACGCCACTACAAAGATCTTTGCGGGATATTTCGATGACAAGCGATCATAGAAATACAAAATACGATAAAATTACATGAAAAAAATGTGATCACCGGGCATAATGTACAATGCAATAAATACCTCCAGTTGTGAGTCTTCTGGTAGCAATCTATCATCAAGGACTATAACGACTATAACGATTACTATTCAAATTGAAGTATCAATTTGGTAATACACAGGAATGCGAACCTCACACCCGGTTGCTCGGCGCAGAAGTCCAAAAAGAGTGATTGGTACCGTTTCCTAGCACTAGACTTTGTACTTACGCTAACTCCCATCTTTCCTAGAAGTTAGCGCAAAATTCCGGAGTATGCAGGCGATTTCTTGTGACCCATCGGCAACGGTGGAGAGCGCAAGGTCTCATTATGTTATTCCGGCAGTCTAAGTCAACTATCATAAGCAAGACGGATTGAGAAATTCGTTCCTTGAAGAAGGAGACACGATCGCTGGGACAAGAGCTTTATTAGCCCGACGTTTCGGGTTCTTGCCCGAACCCATCATCAGAGACAACAGCAAATACGGATGATTCATGCACCAGGGGCTGCAGTATTCATAGGATGTTGTAGTCATGCTACCGCACACCTATTAATGTTCACGGCTCCTCCTTCATCAGGGATCGTTGCACGTGGTTTGATGGCCGACATTCGCGTCCAATGGCTAACCCGCGAAACTTCGTCAGCCGGTGGATACGAAAAAGGGGCGAAAGGCCTAACCGCTCGGACACAAAATTTTGGCGAGCACTTCCGTGTTTCAAGAAAGTTTCGGAAGCTGTTGGCCGCCTTCTCGCACCACTCGGGATTGGAGTTGCACACAGACCGTAGGCAACCATCAGGAGTGAGGTAATAAAACCGAAAGATCCCCCGCAACTGCAGGAAACGTGTGGAGTCGTTTGTGGGATCTGGTGTATTTACGGATAAAACAACTACGGCAAGAAAAACTGAAAGACAGCTCCGAACGCGAATGGCCGAACACGCTGCATGACGCGAATGTCGGCCATCACACTACGTGCAACGATCCCTGATGAAGGGGGAGCCGTGAATATTCATAAGCATGCGGTAGCATGGCTGCTGCATCCCATAAAAACTGCAGTCCCTTTTGCATGAACCACCCGCATCTGCTCTTTTGTCTCTGATGATGGATTCGAGCAAGAACCCGAAACGTCGGGCTAATAAAGCTCTTGTCCCAGCGATCGTGTCTCCTTCTTCAAGACTGCTTCCTGGGACTCGTCTCCGCGCTTCTACTGGCAAATTCGCTGCTACAGTTCGCCGTTAGCGTGGAATTTGCAAAAAAGCCTCCAAATAGGATCTCGCCGCTGAAGAAATCGGTCTTCCTAACAGACGTCTAGGAAGAATATACTATCGGTCACATCTCAAACACACCTCACTACGTATAATACTGTAAACTTCTTTCCGGCGATTGGACAGGTTTTGAAGAAGGAGACACGATCGCTGGGACAAGAGCTTTATTAGCCTGACGTTTCGGGTTCCTGCTCGAACCCATCATCAGAGACAACAGCAGATACGGGTGATTCATGCACCAGGGGCTGCAGTATTTATAGGATGCAGTCGCCATGCTACTGCATACCAATGAACATTCACGGCTCCCCCCTTCATCCAGGATCGTCGAACCTGGTGTGTTGAGTGTCTGACGGCCGACATTCGCGTCGTTAATTGCTGCAATTTTATCACGTGCGTTGGATGTTGGTGTGATGATTGCTCGACCATCTGACGCATCGATCCTGGTGTTGGGAGAAGTGTTCACCTGTGCGCTCCCCGCGTGGCTAATTACTCCGCCTAGACGGCGGCTCAGCACAGAGTATGGACAGGGAAGTTCATTGCACTTGTTAATGGACTGGGGGCCAGTAAACCATGATTCAAGTAGCTCCCGGCTCACGCAGTTGTAACCTCTTGCGAGAATTTCCGTCTAGTCGTATTTGAATGTGTGGCCGGATCTCGTCGGATGGATCGCAACTAAGGAACTGGCGTCATTTCTCCGTACCGCTGCCGCGTGTTTAGCCATTCACGTTCGGAGTTGTCTTCCGGTATCTCCGACGTAGTTGCTCTGTCCGCAACTGCACCTGATCCGATAAACGACTCCAGACGTTTCTTTCCGTGGGAGCGGGTTTTTAGGTTTCATTACCTGACGCCTGATGGTTGCCTCCGGTCTGTGTGTAACTCCGACTCCAAGTGGTGCGAGCAGGCGGCCGACAGCTTCCGAAACGTTCTTGGACAGGTGATGAATAAACTTCCCCCGAGCATGTGGTTGCCCAACTAGGCGTGCCACCAGATTAGTCGTCCGGTGTGATAAGGGAACATTTGAATTAATTAGGAGTTATCTAGTTGCTAGTTCTGAAATATTTGCGCACTTTCAAACATTACCATTCGGGTAAGAGTAAAGAGTAGGCTACCGCAGATATGTAGCTGACAACTTTAGCCTCAAACGCCCCCCCCCCCAACTTTCCCGAAAGGGGCCCGGATGATCACACCTCATCCAGCATAATTTACCTAAATAACAAAATGAATCTGAAAATAAGTAAACACTGCTTACGCAAGTGTTTCCCATAGTAACTCATCTTCTCTATAAGAACTACAACCCCTGCTCATCCGAAGGTGGACCCGAAGGTCCGTCGCGTCTTCCGCACCTGGGCCCACAACAGTTCTCAGAGTAGAAATCTGTCGGAGTAGAAAGGCTGTCGATGCAGTTCCTTAATTAAGCAAGGTGAAAACGCACTTTTCGAGAGGGGGCCTGTGTGTACACCATTTTTTGTTAAGAACGGGAGGTTCACAAAACTAAAGTTAGGCCCTACTGAGTATTCTGTCTGCGGTCCCCATATTTTCTAATTCAAAATGCTAATAACCCTGGAAGGATCCGCTGATTTACACGAGAGCACACATTTACATTTCTTCTTCCTAGGAGTTGGATTTGTCTAGCGGCGTCAACTCGCTATAAGACAACTCAAGGAATGACGTTCGAGGAATTACTTCGCGGAAGACCGGCCATCGATGCAGATGCTTTTACTAATTCGTTTTAGATGCAGCAAACGCGTTTTGTGGTGACTAACACAAGACATTAAAGACATCCCCCGGAAACCAAAAGACCCATCAGAGTCCTCTCTCATGAGATCCCTACTCGTCTTCAAGTCCTAAACACATGGCCAGTGGTTTGGTCACGGCTGACTAGCGATAACCAACGGTCTTCTCAGTCGTCCTTGTTAGCAAATCCTATAAGTTCTATTCGAACGCAAGCGGCAAAAACCTGCGATCATTTTTTCCGAGTCTAAACGTTTTATACTTGTGCATATTCGTGCAAGAATTGCCCCCATCAGGAAAAAATCGGAGTAATTTTTTGAGCAAAATTAAAAATAACCGTTATTTTTACATGAAACTGTCGCCGATGCCCCAAATACTGCTTCGAACGGTTTATTCAAAATTTCCCAAATTATACGCTCATGTTGTTTCCTATCCATCTACCACTGCTCTCTTAATCCGAGGAAATTCGCTGGAACATTTCCGGTAAAGGTTGTTTTTCAAATTATTGCATATTCGCACATAATTGATAAGTAAATTTTTTAAGTGGGGTGGCGAGATTGCTTGTCCGTTTGTGCGTTGAGGGGAAGAAGTGGAAAAAAGAACAAACTGGGGATTACGCTTGAGAGTGCATAATTGCGTCTGTTAACTCCCTTGCTCTGAGCTGATCTCAAACCCCATTCCCTAAAATTTTAAACTCGGATTCAGACTAAAATGTGGACAAAAGCGTAGTCGGGCAAGGAAAAGACAGGAGGGGGGAGGAGAAGGACGAGGGAGGGGGGAGGAAGATAAGGTGTTGGTTGCTCTAAAAGGACTGATTTAAATTTGAGGATTTGCTTCTTGAGAGCGCTTTCATTGCTCTCCTTCCTTGCCCACTCGCCTTTTGGCAAATTTGGAGATGCTGAATTCGGAGCAACTCCCATGGTTGAGCAGTGCTCACTGAAGTTGTTGCTTTTTGTCAAAAGCTGGTTTCGACATAATATAGTTCAGCTGAATGAGCAGGAAGGAGTGGAGGGGCGGGTGAAGAGAAAGCCAACATAAAATAAAGGTATGGTTTGGGAGGATGGTCTCGGGGAGGGGTGGGGTGGGTATCGAGGTTAAGTTGCATCAGCATCTGCTATCACAAGAGTCGGTGCAGGCCTCGAAGCGCTCGTTTTTCTCTGTGGCACCTCCTCGGTGGACGGTGCCGGCGGAGGCGGTGTCTGATTGGTGCTTGGTGTTGTTGCCTCGAGAAACTCTGCCACCAGGTTGTTTGTGGCCTCAGAATCGTTGATCGGCGGCATCCGTTCGTTTATTTTGTCAATTGCCTTGGCTTCGGCAAATGAACTGATCTTCTGGTGTTGTGGTGTAAAAGCAGCTAAAATAGAAGTATATTTCGAGTATAATTAAAGAGCTTGTGACATCTTTATCTACAAATTCATTTTGGGTACCATTGTGTAGCAGAAAAATAACAGAACATGCGCATTCTTGGCAGGTTAACACTGATGAATAAGTACACAACATTTTTGTGAATCTCACCGTCCTCGGTATGTTTATGACGCATTTTTGACCGGTGTTTCGCGCCATCTCAGCTATTGCATCCGATTTTATCACCAAGACAAGCGCACGGGAAAGGAGAAGGAGGTGAAACGGGTTTTGTGGATGAGCCAGCCCAAAGGACAACTCGGCCAACCGACAATCGGGAGATGGCATCCAAAAAATCCGTTACCTAGAAATTATACAATTAACAATGGACCTAAACGCCTTCAGGCTATATCAGCGGTTGCAGGCCTACTTTCACGCTCTACTTGGATTTTCCCCGACGGCCTAACATGGGCTGGCCGAACGAACATCGCAAGAGGTTACATGTACGATGGTCGCTGTTACCCAACCTTCCCCATCGTTACACACGTCCACCTGACTATACGACATACATTCGCATTGTGGAAGTTTATTACAAAACGAAATCACTTTTAAATAAGATAAGTCTGCACAACATGAGACAGGAAGAGTTCCCTGGCATCTGTCAAAGACATGGCATTAAGGCCAAACCAAAGACGATACTGTACTTCGTCTATGTGAGCCCACACAGGTCGACCACATACAGGCCCTCCCTTGTGGAGTTTCCTTTTCAGTCTACTCCGGTATGCCTCAATCGAAATGGTGTGCCGCCCGGTGGTAGGATCCTTGAAGTTCTTTGAGTGGTTAACATATAAATGCAGATAACCTTCTGAGGGAAGACGATCATACGCCTTCCACTCGTCCATTACCACTATACTGCCTTTGACGACTCATTTTGTAATAACGGAACGGAGAGCAGGCCAACTTCGATCATTCACCTGTTCAAATAAGGCTTTCCGTCGGCTAGTATCGTAAATCCCGACCAGCCATCACCCATAAAACCCCTATTACCACCTGTCCCGTAAGACAGGTGGATTTTTTTTTGGGTGCCATCTCATACCCATATAAGTTCTTATCGCGAAGAGGTCAATAAGCTGGTAGATAAACTGCTACAGGCTAAAATCATCCAACCTTCATCATCCCCAGGGACCTAATTCCCCCGGTAGCCTCTCTTCCATCGATTGCACCAGCATTGAGGACTGTGCTGTACATTAAGACGGGGGCAATGAAATGGCCGATTGTTTAAAACGGACCTTTTGGTTCCCCTCCTCCCCTTTCAGAATTCGTGGTCACGTGAACGCGAGCTGACGCCTATCGCCGCACCCGCTGCAAACTCCCTCTTTTACTGTTTGCCATTTCCACATTTGATTACCTACTACACTTATTCTTTTATTATATACCTAGACGTCCCTTTTTCGTCGATTACGCTTTCCAATTTATCAAAACGATGGGTATTTCCGTTATCGTTTTATCATCTCTCGCATATAACGCTTACTATCAGTAGAGTAGACCAATACGAGCTTATTTTACGCCTAATTTCAGTGCCTAGTCATCTGTCAAAGACATGGCATTAAGGCCAAACCAAAGACGATACTGTACTTCGTCTATGTGAGCCCACACAGGTCGACCACATACAGGCCCTCCCTTGTGGAGTTTCCTTTTCAGTCTACTCCAGTATGCCTCATTGACATTGGTGTGCCGTCCGGTGGTAGGCTCCTTGAAGTTCTTTGAGTGGCTAACAGAGAAATGTAGATAACCTTCTGAGGGAAGACGATTATACGCCTTCCACTCGTCCGTTACCACTATACTGCCTTTGGCCACCCATTTTGTAATGACGGACCGGAGAGTGGGTCAACTTCGATTATTCACCTGTTCAAATAAGGCTTTCTGTCGGCTAGTATCGTACATCCCGACCAGCCACCACCCATAAAATCCCGTAAGACAGGCTGCTTTCGTTAGGCGGATTTTTTTGGGTGCCATCTCCCGATTGTTATCTAAACGAAGTCTGACACACGTAAAATCAGGGGTTAAGCTCGTGTGTTGCACGTGTAGCCGGGTTGCCTTGCTATAACAGGCCCTGCACCCACGCTTCCCTCCCCCGGCCCTATCTTGTCCTCAGAAGGCGGTGTTGGAAAAGAATATGAGACAGATGCATTGTAAGTCTGTCTTTGAATGAACTACTCAGGTGGAAGTTACTGCGTGGTCCAAATCGCTTCAAAATGGAGGAAGACGACGTTTGGAACGGTCGTACTATGGTTCGACTACATGGAACTACGCAGGAAACGCACAAAGGCCGCAGTAGGTTCTGCAATTTCGTGCGCCATGTGTACATCAAACGGACATTACACCTGGAATAGCCTCTTTTCCACATACGTAAACGAACAGAGTTGCAGGATACCATACTAACAGCAAAGGTACTAGCTAAAAGCCCAGACAAGCCTGTTTCGCCGATATCCTGTCGCTGTGTGGCACAGCTGCGAGGGGTTCGGCTCTTCAGTGGGTCCCGCAGCATTCCTCGCCTACTTTCTGAGAGGTACTTCCTGTTCGAAATTGACGCCTTTTAATTTTCTTGGAAATTATCTGCTAACATGAAGCAGATCAGTTTGAACTAAAGTCTATAGGCGTAGACTGAGATTTGACGTATGAATATTGGACCGATATCCATCAGCCCCGGCGGGATGGCGGCGTAATATTTATTAACTGCCGATAGGTAGCTATAAGTATATATCGGGTCACAGGGTGCCATACTAACACCATAGGTACTAGCCAAAGGTTCAGGTTCTTTTATTTCAGAAAATAACCCCATTTTTCCGCAAGAGTTTTCGTAACTTTCCACTGTCGAGCAACCGTAAGCATAGGAAGTTCGGAAAATATGCTACTTTTTGCTACTAACTTAAGGGATCTAACCCTAGTACTCTCCTACATTGTAAAACATTGTACCGTATGACGCATTTAAAAACTTAAAGACTGGGGTGATTGTCACTAGTTTAATTGTACGTTTACCGCAACAGAACACTTAAAAATTTGATCTTCAACGCCTTTATTTATATTATACAGACGGAGGCACGACTTTGAACTAAACCACCTTTACGTAGTTTGTAGTCTACTAAGAGAGTAAGCCATGTGCGTGTTTTAGGTTTATTTATGCAAGTTGTGACTGCTTCGCGCGGGCTCAAATGTCGTCTGTTGCTTAGGTAACCTAGGATCTACGTAGCGGTCACACCACGGTAACCGTTTCGACTGACGGACTAAACCGGATGGGGGTATTCGATGTCGAGTTTGTCCCCACAGCCGGTAAATCTGTTCCTATGCAACTTCCCAGTCCCCCCCCGCACTTTCAAAAGTCTCATGGAGAGGTCGACACGCAATCCCATATGCGACCCCCTTCTCACTCGACTTGGAGTTGGGGTTGCACACACCGGCGGCGAATATTAACTGCCAAGTTACGAGGCCGAAAAATTCATTGCTACGACAGGAAACGTCTGGAGTCGTTTACCTGACCGAGTGCAGTTGCGGACAAAGCAATTACGTCGGAGAAACAATGAGATTACTTTTGACGCTAATGGCCGACCACGCAGCAGCAGTTGCAGCTCATTCCACGGAACTTGGCCATATGTTTAAGTTTCAAAAAGTCGAGACCCTCGCTAGGATTGACAACTGCGTAAACCGCGAGCCGCTCGATTATTGTCCTCAGGCCACAATCTTTCAACAAGCTCAATGATCTCTCGGTATCAAATTCGGTGCTGATGCAATTCCCAAGCATGGGTATCAGTCACCTTGGGAGGACGCGGGCGAGCAGCAAATTGCCGAGTAATCATCACGCCAACATCCAACGCGCCTGAAAGAATTGCAGCGAGCCACCATCGCATACATTACAACCCCCGGTGGTGATCGCGAGAGCTGTTAATTACAGTACGCCCCTGGTCCCCTGCCAGCTACATACTATAAATACTGCAGTCTTTGTGCCTCCACTACATTTATCTATGACTGTCTCGATGTTGGGTTCAAGTGAGAATTCGAAAGGCCATGACAATGATCGCACCTCCATCCTCTTCTAAAGAACAACAACAACCCGTCCCACTTCCCTCCGTCCTACTCCACAGACTGTTAAGGTGATCTTCTCACTCTGACGGTCTGAAATTTCTGCCCTTTTTAGACGACGTGGGACCAATCGGCCTGAAAGGATAACAGTGCTGGGGAATGGCGTGCCACCAGGTGGACATCGCTGCCCTCAGAAGCACCAGATTCTTCGAAGTAAAGTACCGGTTGCATCTTCAGCTGGAGTAGACGCAGACACGGCATTGGCGTCGCCTCTGCCACCCGATAGGCATCGCGTGATGACTGTCCTGTCTACTATAGGTCAGCAACGATCGACACGTGGCCCCGCGTCTGTTTCTCCGAAGAGCAAAATTTGCCACAGTCACCAATGCCTACGCCACCTTCTCCCAAACGACCTCCTCCGATGAAGTGAAGAACAAATTCTACGCGGACCCAGACGCTCTCCTCAAGACTGTGTCGAAAGTGAACAAGCTGGCTGTCCTTACTGATCTCAGTCCCCACGTTGGGGGTTGGGGGGGAGGAAATTTTGGGACCTCACGGTCTCGGAGGCTGTAATGGTAACAGCCCCCTACTTCTGCGAACTTGCGCGTAATACCATCTCCTCCTAACCAACGTCTTCCGCCTTTCGGAGCCCGACCACGGCTCTGCGAGTTGCTGAACTGTTTTCTTGTCCGAAGACGAAATCGACAACACTTTCTGGTACTTTAGGCGATCTGCGACGTCGGCGGCTGGACGAATGGCCAGCTTGTCCTTTCCAAGATGAAGCTTGACCGTAATCTCGCGAGAGACCACAAGGTAAACGACTACGTGGTAAGTTAGAGACTGTTCTGTTGTATTTGTCTGCTCACGTAGACAGTCAGGGACCCGCAGGCTTCAAGGTTCAACGCCATCGTGGAGATGCGGTCATTTGCGGCCGGCTGGTTGGTCGCATGCGACTCCATCGCACGGAACACGGCGAACCAGTGTCAGGAGCCCCAACAAACAGACGCCGTACCTGCCTCCTCTGCATGCACTGTCCAAAAAATCTTCCAATAAAGGCGACCAACAAGCACACCTTGTATGCCAAACAACTCCTCCATCTCCAGCGCTACCAACACTCCCTCCACCGGTAGCATCAGCAACTCTAAACCTGCCCCGCTTACATTGCTACATCATGCACTGCTCTGTCGCCTGAAGATACGAACCACTTCCTGAAGCGTCCGCCTCAACTACCAACATCGCTCATGCACCTGCTCACCGGTAAAACACCGCCGGACAAACCCCATCACCGCATACAGTAGGTGGGCCAACTTATGAAATGTCAACCGACATTCCGAAATGCGGATTCGTTTCGAAAAGACTAATTAAGTAGGGTTGTAAAACTAGTCAGCCTACAAGATAATTTTATAATATTTCAGTTACCTCATAATGCCGACATTTGAACGAACTTCCTTCCGGCAGCATGCAAACACCACACTCTGTGAAAAATGACTCCTTACGTAGCATGCATTTTTCCCATTAATTTTCGATTCCCTTAAAAAGTCAATTATATTTCATGGAAAATATGCATAAAAATTTTCCCTCTTTCGCTCCTTCGGCAGATAATTACGTTGCCTTCTAATTTTATACTTGAAAGAAGAGTATAATTCGGTTTTAAAAATATTTACAACTGTGAGACTTTTTAATACAGTGAAATGGCCGTTCATAAATCGTCATATCTCGGATTTTAGCAACGCGGCTTTTACAGTTAACAATATAGATCAAATCCACCGCTTAATTTTATGAACCATATATGATCTCCTCCTAATACCGTAGAGAAATATGTGGTTTCCTGTACGCGGAAAATATACGGCTTATAGATGGGAAACTCTGGATGCAAGTATAACGGCAGGGCAGGTTCCAATTTATTTGGGAATTGGGAAAGTTTTTGAAAATTGAATATTACCCTTCCTTCGAGTGTAAGAGTAGACGAGGACTTAATTTTCTACCGAATGAGTGAAAAAATCGATATTTTTATTGATGTTGTCCATGAAAAATTATTGGACTTTTAGGAGTATCGAAAATCAGCAAGAAAAATGTATGCTACTTAAGTAGTCATTTTGCACAGAGTGTGGTGTTTGCATGCTGCCGTATGGAAGTTCGTTCAAAAGCCGGCATATGAAGGTAACAGAAATCTTATAGAATTATGCTGCAGGCTGATTAATTTTACAACCTTACTTAATTTATCTTATCGAAACGAAACCGCATTTCGGAATGTCGGTTGATATTTCATGAGTTAGCCCACCTACTTTATCTCCCCACCAGCACGTTCATCGCACAAGGACCCGTTCCGTATCACCTATCACAATCACCGAATCGGCTCCTCCCACGCATTTGGGAATTGGCCCCCTGATTCCTTCTCCGTGTGACTCCTCTGCTATGCTAACATGTGGGATTCTACTCAGTCTACCTCCAGTAGGAAGTCCTGGTATGTGCGTCAGCCAGTACGCTCAACCTGGGCACCATTTGATTGGGTGACTGGAGAGGAGAGAAGGCCAAGCCCGACTCTTAGCGCATATTACTCACTATAAGCGTGCTGACACGCCAGAATCTTGGCTTGGAATGCTACCAACTGACAGAATAACGGAATCCTCCTCTTTGTGACGGGGATTCAGGCTGCAGTGGCTTCTCCTAAATGCTGCCATTATAGCCTTCCCACTCAACTGGGATCCGTGTCGCCACCACGTCCCCTCTCCCTATTTATGCGAAATTCTGGTCTCTTGTGCATAAGTCAGGGGTGTAGTGTCACGCCCAGGGGGGGGGGGTTCACGCCGTGCCAGCCGCCTGCGCTCCATCTCA